>SEYY01015117.1:10000-19402 GCA_009176605.1 Armadillidium nasatum | reverse complement strand
AATAATAATAATATAATAATAATAATAATAATAATAATAATAATAATAATAATAATAATAATAATAATAATAATAATATAGAATAATTATAGTAATAATAATAATAATAATAATAATAACATAATAATAATAATAATAATAGCAATAGTAATAATTGTAATGTAATAATAGTAATAGTAATAATAATAATAATAATAATAATAATAATAATAATAATAATAATAATAATAATAATAATAATAATAATAATAATAATAATAATAATAATAATAATAATAAATAATGATAATAATAAATAAAGATAATAATATTATAAAAAAAAGCCATGCACTGTAGTAAAGCTTACAAATGAAGCTGCGAAAATTAATATAATAAATGGTTAAGAAGCATTTCTGAAGTTTTGTCCCAGTCGACTCAGCCAAAAATTGTTTTTTTGTTTTTTCTTTTTTTAATCTTTGGCAAAATTATACTTACCAAATAGTGAAGGAAAATAAAATAAGGCTAAGCGTATATAATATATATATATATATATATATATATATATATATATATATATATATATATATATATATATATATATATATATATATATATATATATATATATATATATATATATATATATATATATATATAATGTTACACTGGTGTAATAAAGTACCAAGCTGTTATTTATAAGTATATCGTAAGTCTTATTAAACTTCATAGGCAGAAAGTTCAGCCACTTTATAATGTATTTAGTATTGTGTCCAGAACTTATTTGCAGAAAGCTCAAAACTTGGCTATTAACATGCTCTCTTTGCATTAAAATCCAGAACAAAAACTTTCCTTGGATGAGTTTCGAAAAAAATTTTTTTTGTTTTCTTTTGTTCCTTGGAACATTATGAAGAAGAATTTTACCTACTAGTTTATTAAAAAAAAAAACAACATATAAGTTGTATCTTTAAGACAATAGGCTTTTCATGCTTATAAGAACTAATGCGCTTCGCCGACCTTTGAAAAATATCTTCATATCTGTCTACTTACAACGCGGATTTGAGCCCGGTGTTCGATAGCTCTTAAGATACTGGTGAAATTGATCGGGGTTAAGAGCATCGCTAAAGTAATTGTGGATCTTCATAGAAAGCCTATCTTTCAGTATGAGTTTTCCAGGTTCTTTTTCTACAGAATTTGAAAGGTTACCAATAACGAATTTTTCTACTCAAAAAGTTCTATATAATGTTCTGGTTTACGATTCTTTGATATTTTGTACTTCATTTTTTTTATTATTTTAATGATGTAGCGCAAAAATATATATATATAATCAAAAACGAGACATAATACCTTTAATTTTGTGATATTTTTATTCTCACGTCAAATTCGTGTTATACTTTTTTTCTTTCATTTTAGCGAAAACAAAACTGTGAGGAAAATTAAGCAGCGCAACTTAAAAAAAAATAAATAAATAATTCGCAAATAATAATAAAGAAAATAAATAATAATCAATAAGAGGAAGCAGTGTTATGATAAATTAAAAAGAAAAAAAAAAAATAATAACTCTATCTATACTAGAAGTGAGGGCACAATATTTTAATTTTACAATAAAAAATTTTCTCTTTGGATTTACTTTATATATATACAGTTTATATATTTTGTATTATTTTGTGTTTTAACTTAAATACCCACGAAAATTTGTTCCAACTTACCGGCGGCAGTACGGGTAGTCTTGTAATGAGAGAGGCATTTAATCCTAAGGTTATCTTTCATATATTCATCCTCAGGATATTGATGATGTTTGCGAGCGCTTAGTCGAGGCAATTCTTGCAACTCCAAGGCTATAAGATTACTCGAATAGAAGCGGAATTATAAACGTGAGGTAAACTTTAAATTAAAGGAAATTTAACTAATTTTAGGGTTTGTATTTATAGTATGTTGCTTTATATTGTCGCGAATTGAGTCCATGAAGATTTTAATAGAGAGAATTTGAAATAAATTTTATAAATCTAATATTACAATATGTCTGATTAAACCGCTGGTAGATTCAATATTTAACTCGAGTGTTCCAATAATGCAATTTAGGAGTTTAAACCTCTTGCCTTTATCTTTTAAAAGTGCACTTCCATTATTCTAAAGTTAAGAACGTTAAACTTGTGTGCCTCGCTCACTTAACGAACCAAAAAATATTTGAGTCACTAATAATAAAAGAAATATTTGTCACATAAATAAAATAGCAAGAATTAAGTAATAAAGCTAAATATATATAATTTAAGCAAAATCAGTAAAAAAAAAAAAATAAATAAATAAATGAAAATAAAAAAAATAAATAGGCCAAAGTCCCACGAGCTAATAGTCTATTGATCAGTATTTTTATTGTTCTTTATGCAACATTTTGATTTTGATTTTAAGTCACTTATTTTGATGTTTATTGTTACAGACCTCAAAACTGAGAATGAAAAAAAGCAGCAAAAGAAACAAAAAAACAAAAATAAAAAAAAAACAAAGAAGACCTAATTTGAATTTATTTTGACCATTTAGCTCGTGAGACAAAGAAGTTAATTAACCAAGGCACACTAATTGGTAATTGCTAATTGCTAACTGGTAATTGGTAATTAACGAAAATAAAAAGGTAATGATGAAGTTATTATCTCTATGACAACGGCAAGAAGCAACATATTTTCTTTTTTTTTTAATATATTGATCGAGATGTAATCACTTTGAAGCTCCAGTTTCGAAAATATTTTTGACAAGGTAACAAAACGATTAAAAAAAAACGATACACATCCTTTCAAAAAAAAAAAAAATAAAAAAAAAAAACAACAACAACAACAACAACAACAACAAAAACAGTAAGACAAAGGACAACAAGTATGTGTTTATGAGTTTTACACATCGAAGTTATTAGTGCAATTAAGTATTTGGATTTTACAACAAACAAATACATAAACATTGAAAGGTAGTTATCACTCTCTTTTAGTATTTAAAAAAAAATTTTAAAAATAATAAAAAAAAAAAAGTTTATTAATTTTATTAGAAAATTCTTATTAATTTTAAAGATTTTCAGGTATAAAAAAAAACTTAAATTAAACATATATTTCTATCATACACAGCTTCATAAGTAAATTTCATCTCGATCTTTAACTTAGATCTTAGAGAACCAAAATCTGACCTCTTAGTATTATTACTCAAAACTGAAAAATAGTAATTGATGATTTTCTTGAAGTATTATGTCTCGTGAGAATCCCAGATCAGAAAATGGTTATCATGGACCTACCAGCGGCAGCTTCATCATCAATTATTTCTTCTCGGCTCAATTCGGACAACTTGTTTGGATCCTCGGAAGGGTAGCGAGTCATAGCTCTACGCTTCCATTGGGGAGTCGAACCCGCGTACTCAACGCAGGACAAGTGTTTTGGACCTGTTAGTAATACTCTTATACATGTTAATAATATCAAATTTAAACTTAAACATCTCTGAGATATAGTCTCCTAGGACCTAGAGTAACACAATATTTAAGTTCTTAAAGACAGAAAGTTACTATAAATTTTTATTTTTTATCTACTTAAAAGAGATAATTTTAATAAATTTTTATTAATTTTTTTAAAAAATTTAAGTAAGGTAAAAATTTAAGTGAATTTTGCAAGTTAACTTTTAATTTATGAATTAAAATTTTAAGTAAATAATTTTAATTTATCAGGTATATAATTTTAATTATAAATTTTTATTAATTTTTTAAAAAATTTTAAGTATGGTAAAAATTCAAGTGAATTTTGCAAGTTTACTTCTTTATGAATTAAAATTTTATTTTCGAAAGTAACACTTAAGATAAAATATTAAAACTTCATACCTGAAGTATATTTCTTGCTAAAATCTTTACCATCCACTCTGAAATAAACAGAGGAAACAAAATTGAAATCAATCTTTCAAATCTCACCAATAGTAAAGATGTGATTCAAATGACGATATCTCTACAATCTTACCTCCTTGAGCGTTCTGGGATAATTATTTCCGGAACAGGTCCTGAAGGGTCAAGGGAGAAAGTCATAGCTTGCAGGCGTGTCCTCATCTTGTCAACCTGATCCTGTAACATCTGTGGTTCAGAAAGAGCATTATAACGCCTTCGACCACTTCTCGTAGTTCCTCCCTCGCTTTCAAGGGAGCTTGAATAGGATTTCCTCTCTAAAGATTTGGGACGCGTCGTTTTACGCGAGACTGACACACCCTCCTTGCCCTCACCACCTAGCTGTGAGCGTTAGTGGTTAGTTTCATAAGCAAAGAATAGATAGCAGCCACTTAACCATAATTTGAAATATTTTTGAGCCAAAGCAGTAACGACCAATTTAGGAAATTAATTTAAAAAAAAAAAACTAATAATAAAATAAAATTAAATTCAAAATTAAATGAAATTAAAAAGAAATTAAAATTAAGTTGAACAAAATAAAAAAAATTAATTTAAAAAAAAAACTAATAATAAAATAAAATTAAATTCAAAATTAAATGAAATTAAAAAGAAATTAAATTAAGTTGAACAAAATAATAAAATTAAATTAAATAAAATAAATTGAATAACTCTTTCTCAGAATCATTTTTTTTTATAAATAAAATAAAAGATACCAAGAAATTTAAAAATAATTCTGAAAATAAAAGTAACTAAAAATTTTGAATTAGTATTCAGATAGTAAATAAATATACGCATGTCTGTGTGTGCTTAGGTGTGTATGCGTGTATGTGCACATGGTAGTTGATGACTGTTTATAAGTAATTTTTATTTCTATTTAATTTTGAATGTTAATGAAAATGTAATGAAGTCTTAAATAATGAAAGAGTTAAAGGTGGAATACGTTCTGCAACTCATTAAAATTGCACAAGGACGAATAATATTTCAAATACTAGTCTAACAATTTGAGGAGAGAGAGAGGAAGAAGAAACAGAAAGATAGTAGGGGAAGGAGAAGGAGAAAGAGAAAAAGAGCGAGAGAAAGTTAAAAGAAAGAGAGAAAAAAGGATCAAAGAGAGAAGAGAAACAGAGAGAAGGAGAAAGAAAGAGAGAGAGGAGAAACAGAGAGAGGAGAGCCAGAGAGAGATAAGAAAACAAGAGACTGAGGAAAAAAAAGAGAGAGGGAGAAAAAAAAGGAATAGCAAAAGGAATGGAGAGAGAGAGAGAGAAAGAGGGAGAGGAAGAGTTACTATGGCCTCGTATTTTCTCCTTTAAAAATGTAAAGAAGTGAATTTCAAAGAAACGAGAAGAATGAATGACTGAAGTATTTCAAAAAAATAAAATGAAATAAATAAAAAAAAATAGAACATACAAATAAATAATAAAAAATAAATAAAAGTTAATTAGTATATCATATAAATCAAATGAGATATCCTACAACGCTTGTTTTCCTTTCTTTAATAATAAAAATAGAGAAGCCATTTTCATTTCTGTGACGTCATCGGTTACACACACACACACACACACACACACACACACACACACACACACATATATATACGATATATATATATATATATATATATATATATATATATATATATATATATATATATATATATATATATATATATATATATATATAAGTGTTCCTCGTTTTTAAATTATTTAATGATTTTATATTAATAAAATATTTTTAATATTAAGGGGAACTAATTATTTTAATTAAAAAAAGTGCCAATTCTTTATACTAATTAAAGAGTTCTTTGAGATAATTTAGAAATATTGACATTTGATAATGGTTTGCATTTTTGAAGTGGGGAGAGTCGAGTTATTCAGAATATATTTATATATTTCGAATAATATTAAAAGATGAAAATGAAATTAAGTTTGTCGTTATGCTAAAATTATAGTTTTGAAATTTGTGAAAATTTGAAAATTTCTTCTTTTTCTTCTTTTTTTTTCTTTTTCTTTTTCTCTTTTTCTTCTTCTTCTTCTTCTTCTTCTTCTTCTTCTTCTTCTTCTTCTTCTTCTTCTTCTTCTTCTTCTTCTTCTTCTTCTTCTTTATTATTATTTTTGACACTTGAATATTACATGGAATTATTTTTTTATATGTAAATTAATCTTTAAAATGGTTTTATTTGATAATAACAGTATTATCCTACAATAAGATTGCTTGGGTTATGAAAATAAGGAAATTGTAGACTAGTAACCAATTATAATTTCCCAATGCTCGGAGAGTTGGTTTAAATATGACGTCACAGAAAATGAAAATTTTGAATATTCAAAAGCGTAACATTATTAAACTTCCGCCAAAAGAAGCCAAATATATAGCAAGAAAGAATAAAAACAAAACCGCTTTATACATAATAATGTTATTAGTTACCTTTTGGTATTTTTAGTCGCGCAGATGGACAAAATAAGCACCCTAAATCGGTGTAACTCATAGATAATAATTGGCAGTATATTTGACAAAATTTTTAAACAAAATTCCGTTTGTTTAAAACGAAGAAAAAGAAACATTAAGTAGTTTGTTAGATTGCTGAAAATTCTAAATATACTGTATAGAACAAGGCAGAATAAACTGAAACTCATTAATGTAAGAGCATCTCGTAAGTAGTGGTCAAAAACGAAGGTCAAAAAGTTAGAAATTGTATTAAGAGAAAGCTTTTGTATAACTCTTAAGCTAAAGCATTCCTCACAGTTTAACCTTAAGTAACAGAGAGGTAATCCTTATATCCTTCCACATATATGATTCTATATATATATATATATATATATATATATATATATATATATATATATATATATATATATATATATATATATATATATATATATATATATATATATATATATATATATATATATATATATATATATATGTAGAGTCATTATGATAAATGGACCATGATGGACTTACAGCCGGTGAAAAATGTCTGGCCATGAAATCGGATTGAGGTAAGGAAGAACTTGTGGTTGTTACTGTGGTGGTTCGAGTAGTAGCTGGAGTTCTAGTAGGACTAAGGGATCTTCTTAGCTGAAATGGGGTTCAAAGATGTGTCCTTTATGTTCTTTAATGGTGTTGATAATAATAATAATAATAATAATAATAATAATAATAATAATAATAATAATAATAATAATAATAATAATAATAATAATAATAATAATAATAATAATAATAATAATAATAATAATAAATAATTATAATAAATAATTATAATAAATAATTATAATAATAATAATAATAATAATAATAATAATAATAATAATAATAATAATAATAATAATAATAATAATAATAATAATAATAATAATAATAATAATAATAATAATAATAATAATAATAATAATAATAATAATAATAATAATAATAATAATAATAATAATAATAATAATAATAATAATAATAATAATAATAATACTCCTTCTTGTACCTTATCCTTCTCGATGTCGACAAGTGTATCAGAAATCCTCGTAGGTCTGTACCTGGGAACGTAACTGAGATCGTAGTCATCGTCGAGGTAGGGTTCGTATCCTCTGTCGAAGGAGGAAGAGCTTATCTTTATTAAAAGGCATCAATGAACAGTGTTACAGAAGAGTCTTATATCTCGCATATCAGAAACATATTAAAATGATCCTTATTTATATATTACGTAAGGAGCAATTTGGATTATCAACTTTGTCTGTTACATATACATCTCACAAAATTTATTATTATTATTATTATTATTATTATTATTATTATTATTATTATTATTATTATTATTATTATTATTATTATTATTATTATTATTTATAATTATAGTCATTTTCTTATGACATACCTGTATCGTGGTACGGGTGGGGGAGGTGGTGGTGCATATCCATAACCGTAACCCCCATAGGGTCTGTATCCCCCATAACCACCATAGCCACCGTATCCACCATAGCCGTAACCGTAGTCGTAATCGTAGTAAGGAGGGGGTGGACCCATTCGGGGAGGAAGCCTCGGGGATGGAGTGTATCCCTGTTTGAAAGCGATCGCTTAGTTTTCATTTTTATTACAGATTAATTATTTATTTAATATTAAATAACAAAAATTTTATTTTATTAAATTATATAAAGCTATTAATTGAAAAGCTATTAAAATAGTTTTTTACCTATTTTAAATAAAATTTGATTTATTTTATTTAAAAAAATGAATAATTAATAATAATAATAATAATAATAATAATAATAATAATAATAATAATAATAATAATAATAAATAAAAATCTTGATACTTGCCTGATAATTTTACCTATTAGAAACATAATATAAGAAACAGTTCTAATAGCCAGCAGTTGTTTGCAATAAAAATAATAAATATATAATATTATTATAACACATAAAAATAATAATGATACTAATAATAATAATAATAATAATAATAATAATAATAATAATAATAATAATAATAATAATAATAATAATAATAATAATAATAATAATAATAATAAAATTAAGAATAAAAACAAAAGTAGCAAGAATAATAATAAAAATAATAGTAACGAAAATATTGATAATAATAAAAGTAAAAGAAAGGAACGAAACGAAAAATAAAATAATAACGTCCTGTAGAAACGGAAATAAAAGATAAAAGAAAAAGCTTTCAAATTAAATAATATTCGCAAATAAATAAAAGAAAAAAGTAACTGAAAATGTTGACGTAAAAAGCGTAGATTTATTTTGGCGTTGCGTCGAGAGCGCCTCTTACCCGGGGTTGGTTCAATGCAACCCTATTTAAAATAAGTTGGGTCCTTGCTGAGGGTAAATACGTGTGGCGCACTATCGGAGAAGCATGACATTCTGAGGAGGTTTCATACGTCTCCTCAGTAGTAATTTTAGGTTCATCTTCCATGACGAATCCATTTTCCTGAAGTACAAAGGAATTTTGGGGTGAAAATTGTTTTTTCAAGTTGAACACTTTTTTAGCTATAATGATAAATTGAACATAAAAGTTAGATTTATTATACAAATTCCATGGAAAGGTTATAGTCCAGATTAAGGATGTTTTATCGATAAATAATTTTAGATTCCTATATAATTCGATATATTTACAGGAATTATATAGATTCCTATATAATTCAGTCTAAAATGGAAAAATATCGATAATAAATTTGATATACATTAAGAATATCGTTTTAAACACATTATCGATTAAATAGTTGTTAATTTGGTGTTTATGCATAAGATTCCTTTTTAGGAATTTAATATTAGATATTTTGACAATTTTGCAAAATTAACTTTTTCTCAAACCAATTTCATCTTTAAAGAAAGTTTATACGAACATACATATATATATAAATATATATATATATATATATATATATATATATATATATATATATATATATATATATATATATATATATATAATATATATATAGGTTTACTTTACTAAATTGTTTGATAATCTATTGTAGCGTTTCTCAACCTTTCAAACGTCGCAGGTGTCAAAATCATA
>SEYY01015117.1:5000-7500 GCA_009176605.1 Armadillidium nasatum | reverse complement strand
GGAGATTTATTTCTTATAAAATAAGAAGAATGGAATAGGAAACAAACAATTAGTTGTTTAGTTGAAATAGAATGAGACATTAGTTCTAGAGAATTCTATCTAAGAAACTAGTACAAACTAGAAACTAGTTTATGTCTTCCATGTTAACAGCTAACTACCAATCTAATTATTGAATTCACTTTTAAGAAAATGAGTACTTCAATATTCATTTCAAATTGTTTTATACTCTTCTATACTGAACAGGTAAAAAGAAATTTCAGAATATAACAGTCATAATGGTTGTCATTTCTACAACACACACGATAATGGAAAAGAAAATCTGTTTCAAAATCTTCCTTTAAATGGATATGAGAACTTTCTTTGGCTTGCAGTCATTACTTTTAATTAAACTTTCTTGAGACTATAGATCGGTGCTCAAAATTTAAAGAAAACAATATTGGAATGGTTTATGAGAAATGATATTTCAATTGTAAGGCATTTATGTGTTTAAAAAAAAAAAAAATAAAAAATAAAAATAAATTATTAGTTAGGTATTTATGAATGAGTAAGATATTAACTCTCCTGTGATTCTCAATTAAGTGATTGGAATCTATAGAGAGAAATCTACTAAGGAAGTTACGATTAAGGAAAGGAAGTTAGGACATTTTTTCTGCATTTTTTGTCGATTATTATATTCTGGAATAAATTTTTTACTATATAGTAAAAAAAAAAAAAAATTTGGAATCTCTCCATTATTGGACGAGATACACATTTTTCTTGTCAAATTTTAGTAACTTTTATAGATTTTTTAATACCCTTCACTCTTTTTCGATATAACTTTTTTTTTTCTTGACCAAACTTGTCCAAATATTCAGAAACTCTAGAAGAAGGGTATAGCTAAAGTTTTATAGTGAGACATTTTAGATATTAATCTCTAAAAACACGTTGTGAGGTAAAATAAAAAAAAATAAAATAAAAAAAAAATTAAAAAAATAAGTTTGAAAATTTTGAAATATTTTTTTTCAAGTTTCAAAACATAATTCCTCTTTTTTTCAAGAATAGATATTAAAATATTTTACAATGAAACTTTAGATATACTCTTCTTCTACAATTCCTGAAAATTTGATCATCTTCGATCAAGAAGCAATAACTTATATACGAAAGAGTGAAGGTGCCAAATTAGACTTAATAATATACCACACTGTTTAGGATATAACATTTTTGTTTCTTGATCCAAGTTGCCAAAATTTTTAGGAATTGTAGAGGAAGGGTATTTCTAAAGTTCATCGTGAGACATTTTAGATATCTATTTTTGGAAAAAAAGTAATGATGTTTTGAAATTTGTCAAAAAAAAATTAAAATTTTCAAACTTTTTTTTGCATTTACCTCACAATGTAATGTAAGAGATAGATATCTACAATGTCTTACCATGAAACTTTAGGTATACCCTTCTTCTAGAGTTCATGAAAAATTTGGACAAGTTTGGTCAAGGAAAAAAAGTTATATCAAAAACAGTGAAGTGTTATGTATCTCAAAATCAATAAAAGTTACAGAAATTTGATAAGAATTCGGAAATGCGTACCTTGCCCAATAATAATGGAGAGATTCCAATTTGTTTTTTTTTTTTTTTTTTTTTTTTTTTGTATAGTAAAAAATTTATTCCCGAATATAATAATTGACAAAAAAAAAATGTCCGAACATCCTTATTAATTAAGGAAGCTCCTCTCCTCGATAAAGGTATGAACTTTTTATAACCTTTTTATTTCATATCCATAACAACCAATTCAGAATTACCAAATATTAAGTTATTTCACATTCATAACCGTGATTTTTGGGTTGCATACTGTCAAGCATCAACATTTATTAAGAAATAAAAATTATGTTCAAAAGATTTGCAAAACAAAATCAAGGATCAAATAAATCAATTATTTGGATATTTAAATAGGATGTTAAATGTTGGCTTACGATTTCGATTAAAATCAAAGAAGCCACTAAAAATATACTATCAAAATAAAGAAACTACAAGCAGCAATGTAAAAGCAGCAAAGAATAAAATGGTGATTATACACACAACATTTATATATATATACTAATATATATATATATATATATATATATATATATATATATATATATATATATATATATATATATATATATATATATATATATATATATATATATATATATATATATATATATATATATATATATATATATATATATATATATATATATATATATATATATATATATATATATATATATATATATATATATATATATATATATATATATATATATATATATATATATATATATATATATATATATATATATATATATATATATATATATATATATATATATATATATATATATATATATATATATATATATATATATATATATATATATATATATATATATATATATATATATATATATATATATATATATATATATATATATATATATATATATATATATATATATATATATATATATATATATATATATA
>SEYY01015114.1:0-7500 GCA_009176605.1 Armadillidium nasatum | reverse complement strand
GAGAGGCGTGTCACACGAGCTCTTCTCATTGGAGGAAGTATGCGACAGGAGAATTCAGAAAAGCAATGTCCGTTGTAATAGCGGTACCATAGAGAGAATGACTCAACAATTCGAAGAACAGAAAGAGACTGGAGAAAATAAGTGAGAGTAAAGGGAACTGATGAGATGAAGAGCTCCTTTTCAAGGAGAGCTGTATGAGTGGAACCACCTCAGATGTGTGAGGCGTACTCAATATAGGGTCGAACAAAGCCACTATATATAGCAAGCAACTAGGGTGGAGTGAAGAAATTACGAAGACGCCTCAGACAACCAACCTCTTTGAAACTTGCTTAGAAAGAGAAGTAATGTAATCTTTCCAGGAAAGATCACAAGAAAAAGAAACATTAAGAATATTAAGGAGAGCTGAAGGTTTGAGATGTGTGTTTTCAAACAAGATATCATAAACAAGATTGTGTGGAAGTTTGTGTAAAATTTACAATAAATAAAATTAGAGCGATTTAGCATAATTTCTGCAGAATATTATATATATATATATATATATATATATATATATATATATATATATATATATATATATATATATATATATAATATATATATATATATATATATATATATATATATATATATATATATATATATATATATTTGTGATGGATCGGATGTCATATTTTCCAATTTGCGGATGCGGATGCGGATGCGGATGTGTTGAATTTTCGAGAAAGTGCGGATGCGGATGCGGATGCGGATGTTGAATTTTCGAAAGTGCGGATGCGGATGCGGATGCGGATGTTGGATTTTTCGAAAAGTTCGGATGCGGATGCGGATGCGGATGTTAATTTTGATGAGGATGCGGATGCGGATGCGGATGTTAATTTTGATAAGGATATGCGGATGCGGATAATATATATATATATATATATATATATATATATATATATATATATATATATATATATATATATATATATATATATATATATATATATATATATATATATATATATATATATATATATATATATATATATATATATATATATATATATATATATATATATATATATATATATATTTCACTATCACCTTTCCCACTTTCGTGAGGTGGTGCCCACCACAATTCCCTTACAAACATAACTATTCTTACCTTTCAACGTTTTCACCACCTCCCTCCATCTCTGTCTACACAAATCTTCTACCCTTGTCGAAACTCAAACTTTCCTTCCATCAAAATCACTCTCACTCCATCCATCCATCTCCACTTCTGCCTTCCCCTCCCCCTACCCTTCCCCTATCTACATCGGATCTAGGTACCTTGCCAACCATTCTGTTCTCTTTCATTCTTCACATATGTCCAAACCATTTTAGCACATTCTCATCCTCTCTATCAATTACACCCTTCTTCCATTTACACATCTCCCTTATTCTTTCATTTCTAATCCTATCAATCCTTCTCAATTTATATATCGCTCTCAAATTTTTCATCTCAATGACATTGAAACTTTTTCTCGACCGAGCACTTATCGTCTTTGTTTCACACACATACAATACAGAAGGTGAACACATACAATCAAACATTCTTATCTTTATTTCTTTCGAAATTTTTCCTTTCTTCCATACTTTTCTTAGGCCCCCCAATACTTTCATTCCTTCTACCACTCTGTTCTTTATTCCTTTTTCCGTCCCACCCTTACCTTCCACCCAATATTACTAGATATTTGAATTAATTCATCTCCTCAAGTTTCCATTCTCACACTTCTACAAACCAATTACTTCCTCCACATTTCCTCATCCCCTCCTCCAATCCTTATAACTTTATTCTTCGCTGGATTGAATTTCAATCTCGTGTTTGCACATTTCCCTTCAAACTCTCTCACAAGTATTCTCATCTTTTCTCCAGATTCTGCCACCAACACATGCCGCATCATCTGCAAAAAGTAAAACATTCACTTCACATTCACCCTCCACATTTCTCAACGTAATACTCTTCCTCTCTCTCTCCATTTTTTTAAGTAAACCATTCATCAATAGATTAAATGACATGGAGATATTACAAACCCCTATCTCAATCCCACTCCTATGCTAAACCAATCCGATAGTTCTCTCTTCACCCTCACTCTTGATCTACAATTCGCATATATATATATATATATATATATATATATATATATATATATATATATATATATATATATATATATATATATATATATATATATATATATATATATATATATATATATATATATATATATATCAGTGATGGATCGGATGTCATATTTTCTAATTTGCGGATGCGGATGCGGATGCGGATGTCGAATTTTTGAAAGTGCGGATGCGGATGCGGATGCGGATGTCGAATTTTTGAAAGTGCGGATGCGGATGCGGATGCGGATGTTGATTTTTGTGCGGATGTTCCGCATCCGCGCATGCGGATGCGGATGCGGATGCCATCACTAATATATATATATATATATATATAATTGAAGTAGCTTTCAATTTATGTCATTTAAATTAATATATTTTTAAAGTGTTTAACAGTGCAATTGTCAACAAATAATAATTTAGATAGTATTTATTTTATTTAATAATTAAACAATCCTATTACAGCTTAAAATAATACTAAATTAAAGTCTAAAATCACTTTGTTCGTAAAGACCTTGAGCCAAAATTCATCTTGGAGCTAAACTGTTTTGACTAAAAGCTAAACTACTAGTTAAAAATGAATTTTTTTTCTTGTTTTAAGTAATTTTCAGATCTTTTCTTAAACACTAATGTTAAAAATATCTGTTATTTTAATCTAGTTTTACTTTAAATTAGTCGATATTAAAAAAACTGTTTATCCTGTAAACTTTGATCAGATGGTTTTTGAAAAAATTTACCATATAATAGGTTAAAGTTTTTTTTATTAAAATAGAATATATATATATATATATATATATATATATATATATATATATATATATATATATATATATATATATATATATATATATATATATATATATATATATTATATATATATAAATAAATAAAAATAATTTATAATTATATAAAAAATATATAAAATATATAAATATATAAATATATAAATATATATTATATAAAATAATTAGGTTACTATGAGGAATATAATTTTCCGGGTTTAAATACGTCAAAATTAAAAAAAAAATATATATATTTAAATTATTTAAAAAAAAAAAAATTTTAAAAAAAAAAAAAAAAAAAAAAAAAAATATTTTAAACATCTTTCTAACAAACTACGATCATAGTATAAGTATTACTTAGTAGGATTAATAAATGTTATAATTTTCTGATTGACAGTGATGCACTTTTTGTGTATGCCTATTTTTTTTTTTTTAATAAAACACCCTCAGGAAGCAAATTGTATTTCTTTTAATCATTTAAAATCTAATTAAATCTTTTTTGTAGAAATAATATGTAAAATAATGCTTGTTATTTAAATAAAATATTAATAATTTTTTTACGTCATTAGGTAGCCCGACTCCAATAACAGATAGTTTTTGTTTTCATGACCAATCACGAACGAGGTTTCTTTGCCATTTTTAAATAAACAAAAACGGCAAAAGACAGTGGTGCCAAATTTAATAACTTTGTACCAGATTATGTTTCGAATTTCCCGTTTTCGATATTATATATATATTATATATATATATATATATATATATATATATATATATATATAATATATATATATATATATTATATATATATATATATATATATATATATATATATATATATATATATAATAGAAATACTAAGAGGCAATAGGTTTTATGACGTCACTTATACGTCATATGTATCATGGGTGTAAATAATACTTTTTGGATGAAAGTAGGCGGAGCTTAAGCTTCAACATTTTTCAAGGTCATGAAATTCTGCAAACAAAATTCCTATATCTTAATACTACTAAGTAATACTTATACTATGCTACGATCTCCACGAAACAAAACAATATACCCCTTTTTAATGTACAAATTTAATAAAAAATAAAATTAACAGAAGATTCTGATAACCCCCTATCTGGCAACAATACAATTTTTATCTGTTTTTGGAAGGAAAATATAAAAGGTCGAGGAACCTCACAAAATTGAGCTCCACACTAATAGAATGGGACTTTTATAATTTTGCTGTAAATTTATATTAATGAAAACTTTGATTGTGTCGGGTAGAGAGAGTGGAGGAATTGAGTTTTTGAGGCGTTGAAAACGACCATCTTTTCTCTGCACCAATTTGAAATAGGAGAAAGATTAGAGGTTAGCTGTTCCAAGGCCTCCTCCTAGCTTCAATTAACTTTAATCGAAAGGAATAATGAAAGGTTGAGTCATCAGCGTATTGGTTGAAAGATGATGAAGTAATAGAGTAAAAATCCATTAATAAAAAGTAAAAAAAGTATTGAGGATAGGACAGAACTCTGAGTAATACTACTATTAAGTGATTTAAAGAATTAAATATGGCCGTCTTTATATCAGAAAGAAAATCAGATTAAAGATCCCAGAGAGAAGGGTAAATTCCGAAAGAGGGAAGTTTAGAAACCAAAGCTTTGTGCCTTTATCAAAGACATTCGATGTGTCCAGCGCGACAGAAAAAGATTCACCCAAATGCCGCAGAGAGAAGAACCAAGAGTTAGAGAGAAGAGAATAGAAGATCACCAGTAGAGCGTTTCTTACGAAAGTCATACTAGCGATCAGAGATAAGATAAAAAAATTTGAGATGCTTCCAAATCTTTTTGTTACCTTGTTAATCATAATAGATTCGAAAACTTTAGAAAAAGAGAAGGTCAAAGAAATGGGACGGTAGTTGGATATATATATATATATAATATATATATATATATATATATATATATATATATATATATATATATATATATATATATATATATATATATATATATATATATATATATATATATATATATGGTGAGAGAACCTTCTGTACATTGTTTAACAGCAACAACATGCTGTTGCCGGGTTCGAATCCTGGAGAGCGAAATATTTTCATCCGTCTTTTGTTAATTTCGTCACAACAATTTCGTTGGTTGCTCCTGTAGCAGATAAGCACCCCAGCAGAATGCCATAAGACTCCAGTAGAGGTCACAAGGATCCTTCTATAGTATACTACTCGAGTTCCCAAAGTGATTCCAAGCAGAGCTTGAAAACTCTTCTACCATACCTTCTTTTCTTGTTCTTTTAATTAATGGAGAGGTGGCTTATCTCTGTGATGGAGCCCTCTTTCTATTCAATTGTCTAACGGGGACTCTGTTGTCAATAGGTTCAAATCATGGGGTCTTATATATTATATATATATATATATATATATATATATATATATATATATATATATATATATATATATATATATATATATATATATATATATATATATATATATATATATATATATATATATATATATATATTAGTCAAGTAGACAATTAGAAGTTAACGTGACAGAAAAGTACACAAAAGTATAGAAAAATGGTTTTGGTTCTTTTGTTAATTTATTTATGCAAAGTTCTTTAATGTTCGCCATTTTAATTTTTGTTTACGTTAGCATTTTTTCTGAAAAATTTCTTACTTGATAGAAGAACACGTAATTATCATGTGTAGTGAATATAAAATATTAAAAATGTTCCTTTGAATTTTACAGAACATTTTTAATATATATATATATATTTTTTTTTTAGCCTTGAAATGTAAACTTATTTGAATTAATTTTTAAAAACGAAGTCCATTTTTTTTTTCAAGGAAATTAACTTTGCAAAGAAAAAGAACATATCAACTCCGGAAAATCGATTAGCGTTTCAAGTTCTTTTAAGTTGTTTGTCTACAAACCGCTTCAAAAATAATTTTTTCTTTGAAGTGATCAATTTTGTTGACGAAACAAGAGCCTCCCTTCTGAACAGAGGTAAACTTTTTGTCTTTTTCAAGTGTTTGAATACCAACCTAGAAGGAAAACTTATTACTGGCCATCTGCTCCCCCAGCCGAAGATAAACAAAGAACGCGATGTCACTCAAACGAATAGTTACTTTGTATTCATCTGTGTAACACCGGATTTAAAAGGGGGGAGGGAAAAATTGGAGGAAAAGACGTAATGAAAGAAAGAAAGGGAAAATAAAGAGAGAATAGGAAAATAGAAGAAGATACAAGAAATTGAAAGATGGGAAAAAATAAAGAAATGTTAAAAAATTTAATATTTTTTTTAAGCCAATTTTGTGAAACTTTTCTTTTACTACTTTAATCTTTACGTATATATATTATATATATATATATATATATTATATATATATATATATATATATATATATATATATATATATATATATATATATATATATATATAATATATATATATATATATATATATATATATAATATAAATATATATATATTTATTGCTAAAATTAATTTTAAAATTTAATTTAAAATTAAATTAAATTTTAAATTAAAAATTAAATCCATATTATATTATCAACTCAATAACTATAATGAGGAAAAAATGTTCTTTACAATAACCAATCGATATAAAAATAACTTTTTCAGCTAAAGGAGAAGATTGTTGTTTTTTTCTTTTCTTTTTATTTATTTATTTTTTTTAAATTTATTTATTTTTTCTTGTGTGTGTGTTTGTCTACATTGCTTTACAATACAGACTGTCATAATTTGTCTCACAGTTTTCCAAATATATCCAATTTTGAAGGGTTCTTTTCTCTCCACTGCAAAAAATTGTCCTAACGAATCGTTGGGACAAGTGGCAAAAATGTCACAGTAAATTTTCAATAAAGAAAAGACATGTTAAGTATAAGAAAGTCGCTTCACCGATTTATTTTCTGATAAGAAAATAACTGAAAAATTTGTTGTGACGTTTTTGCCATTTGTCCCAACAATTCGTTGGGACAATTTTTGCAGTGTCCGAATAAAATCAAAACCAAGGAAAACCATTATTTTATTCGAGTATTAATACGGATGTGCCGAAGCAAAGCTATTACAACTAACTCAACTTAAAAATAATTTATTCAAAACCCCAAGAAGAAGAATTACATTATTATTATTATTATTATTATTATTATTATTATTATTATTATTATTATTATTATTATTATTATTATTATTATTATTATTATATATAATATATATATATATATATATATATATATATATATATATATATATATATATATATATATATATATATATATATATATATATATATATATATATATATATATATATAATATATATAAAAATTATTAAAAATATATTATTATTTTATTATTTATTATTATTATTATTATTATTATTATTATTATTATTATTATTATTATTATTATTATCATTATTCTTATTATTATTATTAATTAAGCTTAATTTTGAATGAAAAATGTAGGAAGTAAGCACTAATATAGAATATTTCCACTTATTAAATGACTAAAAATATGCTTACAAGGAAAGAACAATTTTGAGGCCATTTTC
>SEYY01015111.1:152500-155000 GCA_009176605.1 Armadillidium nasatum | reverse complement strand
ATATATATATATATATATATATATATATATATATATATATATATATATATATATATATATATATATATATATATATATATATATATATATATATATATATATATATATATATATATATATATATATATATATATATATATATATATATATATATATATATATATATATATATATATATATATATATATATATATATATATATATATATATATATATATATATATATATATATATTATATATATATATATATATTCGCCTGTCATCGAGATTGGACACAGAAAATCAGAAGAGGGATGACAAGAATTTGAATATCAGAATTCATAGAGAAAGATGAAACATCTGCAAGATTTGTTCAGAAGAGTTTATTAATAACAGGCCCAGCAAGCCGATTACGTAAAATTAAAGCTACTCCTTGCACAGAACCTAAGAAGATTCTAGAGGAGTGGCACCGGACAAGCATAAGCCTACCAGGTTGGACGGTGATGATGATAATGAATTTTGAAAGAGTTCTTGGAAGAGAATGCATTTTTGAGAAGAAATATTGAACAGTAATTAATATGAGATCAAATTACTAAGAAAATATCTTACAAAAATTTGAACGTTTTTTATTCCAGAGTCAAACTGAGCTGGAGGAACTCAAAATATTTCGGCCAGTTTCCTTCTATTAACTTTAGATCTTTTAAATCTAGATCTAGTAAAATCTTTTTATATTACGAAGGAAATGAAAAAAAAAAAAAAAAAAAAAAAAAAAAATGAATAAATAAATTAAAAACATTACATTTCATTAAATTACAACTTGAAAATCACTAAAAAATCGTATCTAACTATAAAAATTTGATTGCTAGGAGATGGAAATCCTCATTCTATTATTTTTTTCTCTCTCACTTTCTTCGAACAGCTGCGTCAAGCTTAAAGCTTGTCGGGCAGAAAATATATATATATATATATATATATATATATATATATATATATATATATATATATATATATATATATATATATATATATATATATATATATATATATATATATATATATATATATATATATATATATATGCGTGTGTGTGTGTGTGCGTCTCAATAATTTTAGTTATCAAATTATTGAATGCTCCAATGTACGAATTATTATACAAGTAAAAAAAACAATGTTACATGGTAAAAAAACAAAAAAAAAAAAAAAAAAAAAAAAAAAAAAAAAAAAAAAAAAAAAAAAAAAAAAAAAAAAAAAAAAAAAAAAAAAAAAAAAAACACACACACACACACACACATACATATATATATATATATATATATATATATATATATATATATATATATATATATATATATATATATATATATATATATATATATATATATATATATATATATATATATATATATATATATATATATATATATAAAACTGTCCTTTTTTACCACCTGACCTTTACTTAATCTTCTCACGAGAAAATTAATTTTATGACTAAAATATCTACAAAAAAAAAAAAAGTTAAAAAATATACAAATAAAATTTTATTGCTTTATTTTATACCTATCTTCTTTTAAATTCCTTTTATATTTTCGAACTATCTGAATGAAAAGGTTTAGGGATCAAAATTTGCATTACTTATGTCCACGTTTTAGTTTAATATTCCAATTGTCGTTTTGTTTTGTTTTTGTTTTTTTTTTGTTTGTTTTGTACTTTAAGTTATCAACAGTTTTATTTTTAATTCATTGTTTGGTCCTTTTTGTTATATGCTAATTTTTTGTTTTTTGTTTGTTATATTATCTTTTTAAATTGTTGGTTGTTAGGTTAGGTTACGTTAGGTTAATTAAAGTTAGGTTAGGTTAGGTTAGGTTAGGTTAAGTTAGATTAGGTTACGTTAGGTTACGTTAGGTTAGTTAAGGTTATGTTAAGTTAGGTTAGGTTAAGTTAGATTAGGTTAGGTTAGGTTAAGTTAGATTAGGTTAGGTTAGGTTAAGTTAGATTAGGTTAAGTTACGTTAGGTTAGTTAAGGTTATGCTAGGTTAGGTTAGGTCAAGTTAGATTGACATAGGCTAGGTTAGATTATGTTATTCAAGAATGAGTTCTCATAGCTGAGGTTAATTTAATCTAAGATAGATTATATTAGGTTAGGTTAGGGTAGATTAGATTGTTATAGTTAAATTATTTTTATTACATATCATTACGTTATGTCAGATTAAGTTTAATTAAGTGGTATTACGTATATAAGATATCGTTTTCTTTCTTTAAATTAAAGCAAACGAGAGAAAGTCTAAGCTTTCTTTCATAACTATTGTTTTTAAATTGTTTTTTTATTTATATTTTCTTTAAATACTTTACTTTAATTAATTTTCTTTAATTCAACTATTAATAAAATCTGTAAATCGCATTAATTTTAGCACTTTTTCCATCATTATTATTATTATTATTATTATTATTATTATTATTATTATTATTATTATTATTATTATTATTATTTATTATTATTATTATTATTATTATTATTATTAT
>SEYY01015111.1:135000-137500 GCA_009176605.1 Armadillidium nasatum | reverse complement strand
TTTACTATTATTATTATTATTATTATTATTATTATTATTATTATTATTATTATTATTATTATTATTATCATTATTTTCGTTTTTATTTTTACTATTATTGTTATTATTATAAGTTTTTTTGTGTTATTAATATCATTATTATTATTATTCTGCTTGCTATTTATTATATGTACTATATTAATTTGATATTAAATATTTTTATAAGTGTTATTTTTCTATTCAATGTGGGGCTCAATAGAAACTATAATGTATCCTTTAGTATCTTCTCTTCATAGATCTTGACAACTGCAACTATTATTATTATTATTATTATTATTGTATTTAATAGTATAGGAATTACTGTAATGTTGTATACCTGTAAATGTAATTTTTTCTTATTATTATTATTTTTATTAATTATTATTATTATTATTATTATTATTATTATTATTATTATTATTATTATTATTATTATTATTATTATTATTATTATCATATTATTATTATTATTATTATTATTATTATTATTATTAATTAATTAATTAATTAATTAATTATTAAGAACTATACAGTCACTTCATTACTATATATTACCTTTGTTGTTATTATTGTATTATTGTCGTTATTAATATTAGTATTAGTATAATTAGTAGCATAGGACCTACTACATATTGTAAATTACAGTGTACGTTCAATGAATAAAAATTTTTGAATTGTATTGAATAATTCACACCTCACAGGCTTTTCCATTTAATTTCTAAAGAATTTTTCACTAGTGGAATCAAACCAAGAACTCTTGCTAAACAAATCCACTATTTCATCATATTCGCTAGCAAGAGTGTTAGCATTGTTTCTTGTAATATTTCGACTTCAAACACTAATTATCATTAAGTAATATATATAATATATACAAATAAAATAAAATAAAACAAATATAAATAAATAAATATAAATATAAATATCTATAACAATCCTCTTGATGGACTCAGAAAAGTCTGTCATGTATTATTATTATTATTATTATTATTATTATTATTATTATTATTATTATTATTATTATTATTATTATTATTATTATTATTATTATTATTATTATTATTATTATTATTATTATTATTATTATTATCATTATTACAGTCTCTCTGTAAATATTCCAAATCTAAAATAAATTAGAACCCTATGAAACTAACACATGAGATCAAGGAACAGGCTCATAATAGTTGTATAATTAATTCCTTCATTTACAAGTTTATTATGATCATATATAGAAATAATTATTATGATTATTACAAATAATGTCAAATATAATCAGTAACTGTTCGGCCCTGGTATTGTTATCTAGCGAGAATTCGAAATTAATATTCATTTTCATGATAAAAGTTTACGTGATGTAAAAAAAAAGGTGAAAATAAAATAAAATAAAAGGAAAAAGTATTTCTTATGTCGCTTAATTTTAACCAAATTCAGTTTCGGAGAATCAAATTTCACAATAGGGTGGCGGTAATTTCTTAATTAGACAATTGAGCTTCAAACCTATATTGCCTGAACCTACCTGAAACAAATTTTCTATACAGACTTCAATTCCTAACGTAACTCAATGTAACCTGGACAAGGCTAACCGGGGAAGAAAACGCTGTTATCCTATATGGATCGAAGATAACTGTAGTAGCATTGAAGCAATGAAGTAATCACTTCTCTCAACAAGAAGTTGGAAAATTCTCTCATATAACAAAGACAAACTATTCTTTTCAATTTGTTTTTGAAAAAGTAGGGGGCAAAAAACTCACGTTTTCTTCCATGAATTTACAGGCTTCCTATAGATATATATATATATATATATATATATATATATATATATATATATATATATATATATATATATATATATATATATATATATATATATATATATATATATATATATATATATATATATATATATATATATATATATATATATATATATATATATATATATATATATATATATATATATATATATATATATATATATATATATATATATATATATATATATATATATATATATATATATATATATATATATATATATATATATATATATATATATATATATATATATATATATATATATATATATATATATATATATATATTTTTATTACACACACAAGTCGTTGTTCTATTTAACGTTTTCATTCTTTTCTTTAAATTTAAATATGAAAATATAAATTTTATTATTTTTCCATTCTTAAATACTAAGCTGACTTTTGCCGAGTTAAAATTTAAGCCAGTTGTAAGAAGCTAAAAGGCCGCATCTATTAATCAAGCTTTCCATCTGCAATTGGCAACCTTTTCCTTCTTTCATTCAACTTTTATCCTTAAACTTAAGTGACATAAGGTCGAATATTATACTTGGCTTCAGAGTTTGTATTTTTTCATTTAAAAAAAAAGTAAAAAATTATAAAAAGGAAACATGAAATGCAACTACTGGATTAAAATAAACAATTTAAATAGTTTTTAGTGAAGATTTTAAATT
>SEYY01015111.1:125000-130000 GCA_009176605.1 Armadillidium nasatum | reverse complement strand
CTATGGATTTAACATCAATTCAAAGGCATGCGATAGGAAAATTGCATGAGTTTGTAAAGCAAGAATTTAATATGCTGTTTAAATATTTATGAATATTTAGTTTGTTATTTGTAAAATTTGAATTTTTTTGTCATGTTTTGTTTATTTTTTTTATATATATTTACGTAAAATAAATTTTGACATGGGTTTTTAATATAGAATTTGTATATTTATATTAAGAGTATGTATGTAGAATATTAAATTGCAGTAAATTTGTCTGGGTAATAAAAATATTCAAAAGTTTTCTTTTTAATAAACTTTTAGATAAATTGAATATTAGAAAAAATAATATTAATAAAACAGAATAATTTATTTAATCTTGTCTCAAGTACATCAAATTTTAGATACTTTAAAAAAGTAAAAAGCAAATAAAATCTCAATTTCAACACGCACTATAAGAAGCTAACTTCAAAACAAAAACAAAAAAAATACGTTGATAAAACAAAATATATAAAAAAATAAAAAAAAAAATATCCTCCAATTAGAAAACTCAAAAACCACCTCATCTCTCCAAAAGTCGCACACTAAGAAATTATTTTCAAAAAAAGTAAAAAAAACAAAAACAAAAAAAAAAAGCATCCAATTAGAAAACTCAAAAACCACCTATCTCTCCAAAAGTCTCATACTAAGAAACCATTTTCGAAAAAAAGTAAAAAATATATTTAAAAAAAACATCCAATTAGAAAACTCAAAAACCACCTCATCTCTCCAAAAGTTGCATACTAAGAAACCATTTTCGAAAAAAAGTAAAAAAGTAAAAAAAAAAAGAAAAAAAAATCCAATTAAAAAACTCAAAAATCATCTCATCTACCAAAGAGTCTAATTTCTCATTAACCCAAAAAAATTTCAATTAACACATTTATTATAATCATATCCCTTGTTTCATTGACTTCACTTTGACTTTCCCTGTTTTCACACAAGCTTCGACGAAGCTCTTTTTCTCCTAAGTATTTTTGAAGATACGATGAAAAGCGATCTCGGTTCTCATCATCCATCATTTGTGACAAGGATTTTACTATGTTTTCTGAAGAAACGTCAAAGCATCACTCTTCCTTTGATGGTTATTCTCTGTTAATTGTTATTTATGTATTAAGTATACATGTAATATTATTTATCTATTTATCTATCTATACAGGGCATATATATATATATATATATATATATATATATATATATATATATATATATATATATATATATATATATATATATATATATATATATATATATATATATATATATATATATATATATATATATTATATATTATATATATAATATATATATATATATATATATATATATATATATATATATATATATATATATATATATATATATATATATATATATATATATATATATATATATATATATATATATATATATATATATATATATATATATATATATATATATATATATATATATATATATATATATATATATATATATATATATATATATATATATATATATATATATATATATATATATATATATATATATATATATATATATATATATATATATATATATATATATATATATATATATATATATATATATATATATATATATATATAAATATATTGGCACCTCATAGGCATTGCCCTGTTAAAGGTGGGGTACTTTCCAGGTAGTTTCTTCATAGGATCTATCCAGCGCCTTCAATCAAGTGAGTCAATTAATCTATCATTATGTCATATTAACTACCAATTTAGATTTATTTCGAAGGTTGATATTTTTCCTTTTTAAATATAAAAATATTGACCTTACGGGCCTAATTCTATTTCTGGAGATAAGTATTCTAAGGAGTTGTTTTCTTGGATAAACAATAGGAATCGAACCCGGTCTAGCACTACGGGACTACCACCACGCGAATCGATTGTTCTATAGCTTTTCGTTTCATCGACTCTGCCATATTTTCTGTCATTGCTAATTTCTTTCTTATATTATTCATATACTAATATTGTTATTGACACGACTCTTCTGAACTTTAGAGTCTCATTCCTTCTCCTTTGAGGAAGATTTGCTCGACTCGACTTTCTACATATACTTAGCCTTATTCTGACAAAATATCCATTCCCGAGTGAGCATATGCCATTACTTTTTTGGGGGGTGGGGAGGGGGGGAAGGGGGAGGTGGGGAGGGCTCAACTATTAAGGTCTGTAACACCGTTTCCTCCTTAATTCTAACACTTCCTACTCATGAAACACTTCCTATCTCATTTTTACATTTCCAACCTGTAACACTCTTCCATCTTTAGTTTTTACATTTTCAACTGATTTTACATTTTATACTGGTTACACCTTTCCTACCTCCATTTTCACACTTTCTACTGATAACACATTTCCTTTCTCCTTTTCGTATGTCCTGTGATGATACGCTTTCTCCCTCATTTTCACATTTCTCACTAGTAATACACTTCCGTCTATACACAGAGAATCAAAATTTCTTGCAACGTAGATATATTTGGCTGTCCAAGTCAAACTGAAGAAATTTGTTTATTTGAATGAAGAATATATTTTTTTGGGTTAAGAAATTCAGCCAAATGTTTGAACAAATTTTCCACCAATAATTTCGTCAGAGTTTTAAATAGAAATTTATTTTCTTTATTTATCGATTAAAACTAAAAAATTATCTTCACACATTCAAATCGAGTTCTAGCTGCATTTTATGACTGAAGAAATATTTTTCTTCCAATTAATGAAACAAATAGTCATTGTCTGACTGTCGTTATCAAACTCACTCCTCACTATTTAGATTATGAAATAAAATCATAAGTTGCAGAAATCTGTCTTAAGTTTTTACGTAAATTTCACGAATTGAAGTACGAAATTTCATCCATGAAGAAAATTTTGAAGAAAATTGTTCGTCATAAAAGTGACAATTTTTGATGAAATAAAATTTCTTCATACGACGACATTTTGATTTCTTCTGTAATTTTAACACTTTCTACAAAATCTTTCCACAAACAACATGCAACACTCTTCATTTCAACACTTCCTATGAAGTAAACACTTTCGATAATAATGTTTTTGAGTATGTTCAAACTTAAAGTAGAAAATGATTTCCATTTATGCTTCCTCTTAGGTGGATTTTATAAGGAATCAGACGATGTTGTAATCAAAATTTTCTTGCAAGTATAAAAAATAGTTTTAGGAAATTTAACAAAATAATTTCGGGAACATTGTAAGAAAAAGTAAACTTTGAAGCAAATATTTAAAACACATGCTTTTAATTTCTCTCTCTCTCTCTCTCTCTCTCTCTCTCTCTCTCTCTCTCTCTCTCTCTCTCTCACACACACACACACACACACATACACACACACACCGTTCTTCTTGGTATAGAGGATTATTTATCTCTCACAATCTGTCTCCTTAGGATTGATCTCTGAGATAGATGAGAGGTTTCCTTTAATTTATCTGGCCATTCATGTGTCTTTTGAGAGCAACCTTTCACCATCACTTCAGAGTTCCTTAAGGTATATATCTTGTCGGAGGCTCGTCTTGCATGCAATTCAGGCTTCTTCCTTTCTTTATTGAACGATTAGCTTAAATAGGAACTCAAATTTAAACCCAATTTATTGAAAGATATATATATATATATATATATATATATATATATATATATATATATATATATATATATATATATATATATATATATATATATATATATATATATATATATATATATATATATATATATATATATATATATATATATATATATATATATATATATATATATATATATATATATATATATATATATATATATATATATATATATATATATATATATATATATATATATATATATATATATATATATATATATATATATATATATATATATATATATATATATATATATATATATATATATATATATATATATATATATATATATATATATATATATATATATATATATATATATATATATATATATATATATATATATATATATATATATATATATATATATATATATATATATATATATATATATATATATATATATATGAGAAAATATAACAAATATATCAGATAACAAAAAATCTATTCTTTTATTTTCAAAAACTTATCACCAAACGTGATGGTAAAATCTCATTCGTATAATTTCTTTGTCAAATTGCGCGCGCAAACTCAAAAGCCCGCGAAACTTTCAAAGAAATCGAGCGAAGGGATATGACGGCTAGAGTAGTAAGAACATCAATTGAACAATAAAACTTTTTTTTAGAGCTTTATTTTAGAGAATGGAACATGATTATATGTCTACTTCTGTTTTATGAATGAGGTCTCTGGTGAAGAGGTATTATAATATTTTTAATTAGGTGAACATTTGAGTGTCATATATATATATATATATATATATATATATATATATATATATATATAATATATATATATATATATATATATATATATATATATATATATATATATATATATATATATATATATATATATATATATATATATATATAATATATATATATATATAAATATTATATATATATATATATATATATATATATATATATATATATATATATATATATATATATATATATATATATATATATATATATATATATATATATATATATATATATTTATATATATATATATATATATATATATATATATATATATATATATATATATATATATATATATATATATATATATATATATATATATATATATATATATATATATATATATATATATATATATATATATATATATATATATATATATATATATATATATATATATATATATATATATATATATATATATATATATATATATATATATATATATATATATATATATATATATATATATATATATATATATATTATATATATATATATATATATATATATATATATATATCGCCTTTTCATTCTTGATGCTGCAAGTAATCAATTATTAGAAGAC
>SEYY01015111.1:117500-120000 GCA_009176605.1 Armadillidium nasatum | reverse complement strand
TGAAATCTGGGATGTCTTTGGACTTTTACCACCAGATATATATATATATATATATATATATATATATATATATATATATATATATATATATATATATATATATATATATATATATATATATATATATATATATATATATATATATATATATATATATATATAATATATATAGAGTAAAACAGTTTTTAGCAAATCATTTTTACGAGAATTGAAGGAATATATTCTTGAATTAATTCTGAATAATCTGTGTTAATTCTGAATTAATTCTATTCTTTTAAATCATAAGAACGAATTTAAACTCTCATATCGTACGAGAGGTTGTTAAAAATTCTTTTAAAATAATAAAAATAATGAAAAAAAAATTTCTCTGGCAGAGGACGTCATAATAGTTATAAAAAATGTAAAATAATTATGTATGTGTATGTGTGGATTCGTATGTACGTATGTGTATGATTATGGTTGAATTGAAATTTTACTTTAACACACGAATAATAAAAGAAGAAAGAAAAGGGAAAAAAAATCTGAATAAACTGTTAGAGAAGAAAGTAACACACGTTTTGCTTTCGGATTTTCTTTCAACCGTTAAAGTGGCAACACTGAGCACTCTCATTAATCATACGCTGATTGGCTGAATACTTTATCAGTAACCAATGACTGACGAGCAATTCTCTCTCACGTAGATTTAAATCCAATCAATGGTGGTGACAGATCCCGATGAGGGGAATAAGAAAATTTTTAAATTGGAATTTTAAATAATACAATAAAAAAAAAAAAAAGAAGAAGAAAGAGTTGAACCTGAAATGAGGGAAAAGCTGTGAAAGGAGAGAGAGAGAGAGAGAGAGAGAGAGAGAGAGAGAGAGAGAGAGAGAGAGAGAGAGAGAGAGAGAGAGAGAGAGAGAGAGAGAGAGAGAGAGAGAGATAAAATAGGAAAACTGAAACTCATTGATATGCAAAAGCCATGATGAAATTAGATAGACTCATTTCAATGGGAATCTCTCTATAATTAATTTTTTGGTGATTGAAATGGGTTTCGATTCTCTTTCTCTCTTTCTTTTTTTAAAACTGTATCAGTTTCTTGATGACAAAACTCGCACGTGAGAAAAAGAAAAACACTTCAACACTAAATGAAAGATTTAAATAACTCGAAGAATTTTATGACGTAATGGATAATATTTTGCATCACTCACACTGTAACTCATCCACACTCCACACACAGAAGAAAAAAAAAAAAAATGCTATTTTTCTAACTCTTTACGTATAAACCTTTTAAAATTATCACTGTACATTTCAGGTACTAACATATCTTTTATGTACTCATACTGTACTTTATATATACAGTATTACAGATATTACCAATAAACTGCAATGCATTTAACTCATAATAGATATACTAGTAGTTTTAATGCACACACACACAAACACACACAAACACACACAACACACACAATAATATACGTATTATATATATATATATATATATATATATATATATATATATATATATATATATATATATATATATATATATATATATATATATATATATATATATATATATATATATATATATATATATATATATATATATATATATATATATATATATATATATATATATATATATATATATATATATATATATATATATATATATATATATATATATATATATAATGGCCATATTGTGCTTCAAAATTTACTTCTAATTTTATGAAAACAGAATAATTAAATTTTTTTTACTCATATTTCAAATCCAGAACTGGAATTGGAGACAATAATTGATATTGATGGAAATGCATATATATATATATAATATATATATATATATATATATATATATATATATATATATATATATATATATATATATATATATATATATATATATATATATATATATATATACTATATATATATATATATATATATATATATATATATATATATATATATATATATATATATATATATATATATATATATATATATATATATATATATATATATATATATATAATATATATATATATATATTATATATATATATATATATATTATATATATAATATATATATATATATATATATATATATATTATATATATATATATATATATATATATATATATATATATATATATATATATATAGCGGAGTAATGTATTAAAGTTCAATTAACTCAGTCTTTTATAAGTTTCTTACATCCACTGCTGCGAAATTTGGAATTTTGAAATTCCAACTCCGAGCTCCTATATTTATATTTTACTGTAAATAATATTTATTTGTAAAATTTCGCTCCGACATTAACTCTACACAAAATATTTTGCTGAGGCTCCACCAATTAATATATTATTTTCCTTGACTCCACCTGAAGCTGAAACTCAGGTACCGGAAGGCTTGCTTTCATTCCCCGACATGCGACTATTCTAACACCCGAAAGCTCTCCATTTCCAGACTGAGTGGAAAATTAATACTAATAATAATAATAATAATAATAATAA
>SEYY01015111.1:100000-105000 GCA_009176605.1 Armadillidium nasatum | reverse complement strand
TTGATCTAAGTTTTTAAATTCATATTCTATGTATTCTTGTCTTTCAATCTTGATATAGTTCTTTTCATTCTTATTCTGTTTGTTCTAGTCTTTCAATTTTGATCTAGGTTTTTATGGTCTTTTTCTATTTCTTCTAGTCTTTCAATATTGATCTAATTTTTTAAATCTTATTCTATTTATTCGTGTCTTTCAATCTTGATATAGTTCTTTTTATTCTTATTCTGCTTGTTCTAGTCTTTCAATCTTGATCTAATTCTTTTTATTGTTTTTCTGTTTGTTCTAGTCTTTCAATCTTGATCTAGTTTTTTTTATTCTTATTCTGTTTGTTTTTATCTTTCAATCTTGATCTAGTTCTTTTAATTCTTTTTCTGTTTTTCTAGTCTTTCAATCTTGATCTAATTCTTTTTGTTCTTATTCTGTTTGTTCTTGTCTATGCTTTTATTCTTATAAATGTTGAGTTTTTGTTCTTATTTTTGTACTTGTGTTCTTGTTCTTCTTCTAGTTCTTTTCTTCTTTTTTTTTGTTCTTGGTCTTCTTGTTTTTCTCTCGTTTTTGTTTTTTGTTCTTATTCTTATATTTGATCTTGGTTTTTCTTATTCCTTTTGTTTTTGCTTTGTGTGTTCTTGTTCTTCTTGCTTCATTTTGATTCTTACATATCTTGTTTTTGTTGCTTTTCTTGTTCTTCTGCTCCTCCAATTGTTCGTTCAATTTCTATTTCTTTATCTTTTTTCTACAAGTTTAATTTCAATTTAAATATTAATTAATATATATATATATATATATATTATAAATATATTATATATTATATATATATATATATATATATATATATATATATATATATATATATATATATATATATATATATATATATATATATATATATATATATATATATATATATATATATATATATATATATATATATATATATATATATATATATATATATATATATATATATATATATATATATATATATATATATAATATATATATATATATATATATATATATATATATATATATATATATATATAATATATATATATATATATATATATATATATATATATATATATATATATATAATATATATATATATATATATATATATATATATATATATATATATATATATATATATATATATATATATATATATATATATATATATATATATATATATATATATATATATATATATATATATATATATATATATATATATATATATATATATATATATATATATATATATATATATATATATATATATATATATATATATATATATATATATATATATATATATATATATATATATATATATATATATATATATATATATATATATATATATATATATATATATGTGTGTGTGTGTGTGTGTGTGCAGTTTTAAATGAATTCAGATCTATAGATATCTATCTCTTCACGAGCTTATCTAATAAATAACTTATTGTTTTAATAAGAAGGAAAAAAAAGAAAAATAGTAATTTACGTGTTTCTGCTCTTATTTTCAAGCAAGAACGAAACTTTTTTCGAAACTTTTTCCTCGTACGAAGGAAAATAATTTTAAACTTCGAAGATAGTTCTGTAATAAAGTAATTTGAAGCTCCTTTTTCTAAATGATTAGATGAAGAATATTTCAGATTTCTCTAAAAAGAGATTTTAAAAGTTTTAGTTATCACGCGTTTGATCAGTATTTTAAGTAGTAGTATATATATATATATATATATATATATATATATATATATATATATATATATATATATATATATATATATATATATATATATATATATATATATATATATATATATATATATATATATACTATATATATATATATATATATATATATATATATATATATATATATATATATATATATATATATATATATATATATATATATATATATATATATATATATATATATATATATATATATATATATATATATATATATATATATATATATATATATATATATATATATATATATATATATATATATATATATATATATATATATATATATATATATATATATATATATATATATATATATATATATATATATATATATATATATATATATATATATATATATATATATATATATATATATATATATATATATATATATATATATATATATATATATATATATATATATATATATATATATATATATATATATATATATATATATATATATATATATATATATATATATATATATATAAGAAGAGGAAGAGAGAATAGAAAGAGAATGACAAAATATTTTAGCATATTTTATTCAAAATTATAGATGCAAATTGCAAAACCGAATGTATTCTGACACTTCTCTTAAGCATGAATGCACAGTTTCATTATTTTGGAATAAAAAAAAAAAAAAAAAAAAAAAAAAAAAGTGAAATGAAAAAAATATTTAAAAAAAAGATCATTTACTTTTTTAAATAGCTAAATAATTCTTTATATTCTTCCTTTTTCTATTTTTTTATTGGTTATCTTCTTTCACTATTTTTCTATTCCCTTTCTCATTCTTTTTTTTTTTTTATTGTAAACATTAGAAGACAAGCTCTTGCTCTTGCTTCACTGAACTGAGTCTCGGTAATTGCTCCTTGCTTTTAAAATGTGGCTCTAAAATATGTCTTTTACACATGAATTTGTTTATTTGCTAAAGAAAAGACAATTTTTAAGCTTTCAGTTAAGATCTCTAAGACTACTTTGCATTTTGTTTTTTAGAAGACTAAATTTTTTACTTTTATTTTATTTTTTTCGCTCTGACCTTACCTGCTTATAGATATTAATTGAAAATATACAATAAATTTAACAAAATCATTTTGCAACACATTATCGCTAATAAACTTCAAGAAGAATACTTCCAGTTCTGTAAATGAACAATTCTTTCAAAAAATAATAATAAATAAAAAAAAAAAAAAAAAAAAAAAAAAAAAAAAAAAAGCTCATTTTTGCAAAATTGTCAAAATATAAAACCGAAAAATAGGTTTTCAAATGAACTTAATATCCTCTTTTTAAATACAATCATTTGCATACAGCAGTCAAAATAAAAAAAGAAAAAAAAGAAAATCTGAAAATTGAAACGATAAGCATGTGGAAAACTCTTGATTTTAAATTGGCTTTTAAAAAAGAAACATCCATGACAAGTGTTCTTATTAGTATCGCAGAAGAAGGAAGAAGACGTCTCTCTTTTATGACGCAACGGATGCCCTCAACCCTTTTTGCTTGAGAAGTAGTAAAATTAACAGCTTTTGATTATTAGCTCATAGGGATTTGGAAGAGAAATCCTTACGATGAATTCTTAGGTCATTTCGAGATGTCTAAGAACTTTATTATGAGGCTTTTTATGTATAAAGGATGTGACATATATCGAACACAGTATCAATCATACACAAAAAACAAACACACATACATATATTTAGCATTATTATTATTATTATTATTATTATTATTATTATTATTATTATTATTATTAGTAGTAGTAGTAGTAGTAGTAGTAGTATAGTAGTAGTAGTAGTAGTAGTAGTAGTAGTATATGTTGTGTTTGTTAATGCAGTAAAATATAAAAAAATGTATAATTAATTTTCTTTTCAGGTTACGCCTAATTGGATTTTCACCTTTAAACTAATTTTATCAAATTTTTTTTTATTTTTTTATTTTTTGCATCAAATATATATTCTTTATTATCATATACTTTTTGTTTTTTATTGCAGTTTCAGACCAATAAGAATATGACCCTCACCCCGCCCCACCTTTCTTTAAAAAAACAAAAAAAAAAAAAACAAAAAAAAAAAAAAAAAAAAAAAAAAAAACCTCCCCTGATTTTGAATAGAACGTAAATCATCCACCAGAAATGTTGCTAATCCCCATAAAAGATTTTTCCCTTATAATGTTTCTCTCAAGTACCGTTATATCCTCATAAAAACGCAAATGCGGATGTGACTTTATTGGCTCTTATGTTTGTTAGGATTGACGCATTTTCGAAAATCCGATTTTACCATCCATCTCTCTCCTACTGTAATTGAAAGTATTTAGTTTCTGGAAATCACATATGTTATACATACAATATATAATAATATATATATATATATATATATATATATATATATATATATATATATATATATATATATATATATATATATATATATATATATATATATATATATATATATTATATATATATATATATATATATATATATATATATATATATATATATATATATATATATATATATATATATATATATATATATATATATATATATATATATATATATATATATAAATACTGAAAATTTAAAAAAAAAAAAAAAAAGTGAGAAAGAGAGAAAGAGAGGGAGAAATAGAGAAAGAGAGAGAGAGAGAGAGAGAGAGAGAGAGAGAGAGAGAGAGAGAGAGAAGAGAGAGAGAGAGAGAGAGAGAGAGAGAGAGAGAGAGAGAGAGAAAGGAAAAACAAAAAATAGAGAATACTAGAATAAAAAAATTTATAATAAAAAATATTCATAAAATAAATATTCCATATATTCAAGTTCAGTATCAATACGTTAAGATATTAAGCATAAAAAACTATTTTGTGAATACATTAATATATAATATCACACCTGTTATTAAAGTCAAATGAGATTTTAGACAATATTTTTAAAAAATAATTCGAAATAATTAGACGTCTAAATTCCATTAATTATACAAAAAAAAAAAATATTATATTTTTTTAAACTAAAATAAAATTTTTATTTATCTAATTAAGTATATATATATATATATATATATATATATATATATATATATATATATATATATATATATATATATATATATATATATATATATATATATATATATATATATATATATATATATATATATATATATATATATATATATATATATATATATATATATATATATATATATATATAATATATATATATATATATATATATATATATATATATATAATAT
>SEYY01015111.1:85000-90000 GCA_009176605.1 Armadillidium nasatum | reverse complement strand
CACGGAAAGTGCACCTCTTCGGCCACCTTTTATTTTAAACGACTCCAAACAATTGCTTCATTGCAACAACCTCAAAATTATTAAGTTCTTTTTTATTTCCTGTATTTTTAAGTATTTCTCTCTCTCTCTCTCTCTCTCTCTCTCTCTCTCTCTCTCTCTCTCTCTCTCTCTCTCTCTCTCTCTCTCTTCTCTCTCTCTCTCTCTCTCTCTCTCTCTCTCTCTCTCTCTCTCTCTCTCTCTCTCTCTCTCTCTCTCTCTCTCTCTCTCTTTCCGTTATGTTGTTCATAATACACTAATTTTGTAGGTTTGTTTTACTAGTTGTAATATTTGATATCAATCTATTGAAATGATTTATATGTCAGATGAATGAGAATTTATAATTAAAATTGGTTATACAACTGATTAGTTATTTTATTATACTTGTTGTTGTTCTTGTTGTTCTTGCTGTTCTTGTTGTTCTTGTTGTTCTTGTTCTTCGTCTTCGTCTTCTTCTTTTGTGGGTTTGTGTGAGTGGCGGCCAGTAGAACTTCTTCCTATAGGAATGAAATGAAACAGATATAGACCAAGATTACCACATCTTGTTCTATTTTTTTGGAAGTCTTTATTCATAATAAATATATATATATATATATATATATATATATATATATATATATATATATATATATATATATATATATATATATATATATATATATATATATATATATATATATAAAATTATTTATAAATATTGTCAAGTATATATTTTTCTAGCAAGTTAAAACGATCAAGTTTTAAGAAATGCATTATTGCAACTATTTTAATATAAAACTAGGGATTAGCCTTGATACTTTAAAGAAAACTTCGCGTGAATCATTTTTCCTTAAGCTGCTTGTCCATACTGCTCAATCTTGTAAGTTTTAGACTAGAAATTACGACCTTTTATTTAGGTTGTAATCGATGCTTGAAATATTTTTGCAATGCAAAGTTCAATATATATATATATATATATATATATATATATATATATATATATATATATATATATATATATATATATATATATATATATATATATATATATATTACTTCACGCCACCCCAGTTGCTTGCTCTGTATAGGGATATTGTTCGCCCCTGTATGGAGTACACTTCGCACATCTGGGGTGGTTCCACACACACGGCTTTCATAGAGAAGGTGGAGTCTAGGGCATTTCGTCTCATCAACTCTCCTGCTCTTATTAACTCTCTTCAATCTCTTTCTGTCAGTCGAATTGTTGCGTCACTCTCTCTTTACTATCCCTTTTACAACAGACACTGCTCCTCTGAACTCTCTCGTCGCATACCTCCTCCATTGAGAAGAGCTCATGCGACACGCCTTTCTACAAAGTCTCATCCTTTCTCTGTCCAACTCTCCGACCCCAGACTTAACCACTATGCTCAATCTTACATATACTCTACTTTTAAAGTTTGGAACACACTCCTTTCATCTCTTTTCCCAACTTTCTTTGACTTGCATACTTTCAAACGCTGTGTATCTGGACACGTCGGCCTCCATCGACCATGATATAGATCTTTCCCAACTCAGGTGGAATTTGGTAGGCCTCTGGCCTTTGCCAACCGGAGGAGATTTAAAATATATATAAAATATATATATATATATATATATATATATATATATATATATATATATATATATATATATATATATATATATATATATATATATATATATATATATATATATATATATATGTGTGTGTGTGTGTGTGTATGTGTGCGCGAAATATTTTTCATGTTCCGTGAAGAAAATAGGAAAAATAGAAATCTAATTTCATTCAGTAGAATGACAGACGTGAGCATAGACCTGGGTTCCAAACGTCTGGCTAACCCATGCCTTAGATTTTCCCTTCGTTCGATCATCACCCGTGGAATCCAGACAGCCCTCTGAGTTTTTTTTTTTTTTTTTTTTTTTTTTTTTTTTTTTTTTTTTTTTTTACAAAGGTCCAGGATTTCGCACCCTTTACTACGATCTGAGCTTCGTTATCGATTGCTTCAGTTTTTTTTTTTATTTTTTTTTATTTTTTTTATTTATTCATTTATTTTTTTTTTTTTTTGTACATCAACACCGTTCACGGACAGAGCCCTATTCAAGGAGGGGTTTTTAAAGAAACCCTCTTCTAGGGGTAAAGATCTGGATGTTCGAATTATTTAATAATAATAATAATAAAAATAATAATTATTATTATTATTGTTTACTATTATTGTTATTGTTACTATTATTATTATTGTTATTATTATTTCTATAATATTATTCTAGAAACACTGAAAAAATTGTCCTAACGAATCGTTGGGACAAGTGGCAAAAATGTCACAACAAATTATATATATATATATATATATATATATATATATATATATATATATATATATATATATATATATATATATATATATATATATATATATATATATATATATATATATATATATATATATATATATATATATATATATATATATATATATATATATATATATATATATATATATATATATATATATATATATATATATATATATATATATATATATATATATATATATATATTTTTTTTTTTTTTTTTTTTTTTTTTTTTTTTTTTATTTTGAAAAATTTTTTTTGCATTTTAAAAAATAAAAAAAAATATAAAATAAACTTTAAAATAATAATAATAATAAAATTTTTTTTTTTAAAATAAAAAAATATTATTTATATTTCTAAATATATCTATATATATATACACACACAAAATCGGCATTGAGAAATGGCGATTATTCGCACGATGGTGAAAGGTTTTGACGTGCCCTTTGACAGCTCTGACAGCCAAGGAGAAATCCACCAATCAGCAAACACTTTGTTGATGACGTCATAAAAACATCATTTCGATGAATAAACTCAATGTAAATCCATTTTAAAATGTATTTGTGATATATATATATATATATATATATATATATATTATATATATATATATATATATATATATATATATATATATATATATATATATATATATATATATATATATATATATTAATTTTTTTAATATCTGATATTTAACTTTAATATTAATATTTAACTTAATATTTAATATTTTAGTTTAATATTGTTTTTTTTTTTTTTTTTTCCTTTAATATTTTTTATTTTTTTTTCTTTAATATTTGTGTATTTAAAATTTATTTTTTTATTTTGTGTTTATTTATCTTAAATCCAAAATATATAAAATTAACAATTTACAATTATTATTTTGTAGCTAAAGAACTATTACCATGCAAAGGATACGTGATTTGGCGAAGAATCAGGGACAGATTCCTTGATTTATCCTCCTCTATAAAGATCAAAAAGTCTTTTAACAAAAACTTAAGAAAAAAAAATAAAAATCTTCCCGAGATGGTGAAAAAATAATGAAGAAAATTGGCTTAAAACCTTCTTGTTAACTGTTACTTCTTCGTTTTTAAAGTTTTAAATTTGAAGGGCACGGTGCAAATATCACTTTTTTTTCTCCCAGTAAGCCCTACGTTTCCCGATTTCTTGCGTATAGAGGAAATCTATCATTTTCTTTAGCTCAGATGTTTTTGAGAATGAAGCAGAAAATTATATTGGTTTAACAGAAGATGAATCTATATCTACTATCCTGTCAAACCTAAAATGTACTTCAATTGCTTCCACAGTTTGATCTTAATCATTTATTTATCAAGAGATTTGAATTTACGTAGGAATGCAGAAGGGGTTTAAAAAAGGCAGAAAGTTTTTGGTACCATGGAATAAAAAGATTACTTACTTATTATCTTTTTATTTTATTTATTTTTTTTCTGAGGAAAAAATACTGTTTGGCAGAAACCTTTTAGGTCTGATTGCAAGCACTTGACAGACTTCTCCAAAATGATATAATGGGTGTTCTCTGCAATGGAAATAAGCAAACCTCCATTCCATATATTTTTCTATTGGAAAATGGAAAAGTGAAGAAATTATTGAATAATATCAATTATAAATAATATACAACTTGTAGGTGTGTGGTGATTTACGAAAACATTGTCATACTTCTAGAGTAGCAGGCAATATACGCATAAATGCTATAGTTTTGTTAGCAGACTTCAAGATAATTAAAGGGTAATAAAAAAACTGGTCGGAAAAATCAAAACGGTGTCTGGATCACACAATGTTTTATTTAAATATTTGATTTAACTCACAAAGATACTACTTCCGTCATTAAACATTAAACTGTTTTTTTTTTTTTTTTTTTTTAATTTAAACTATCTAAGAAAACTTCGCATTCATAAGAATCTTTCTTTCAGAATCTTTCAGTAAAGTTACCAATCCACCATTAGGTTAGGTTAGGTTAGGAATATTAAACAAAAATCATTTCTAAATCTTAAAACTCATGAAAGATCTTTAGCTTCAAATAGCTATAAATAAAACGAAATTATTAAGCCATAGTGAAGACCATGTTGCGGAACTAAAAAATTTGGATAAAACATTCGTATAAAGATACAACGTTTTTAATCACATCTAAAAGATTTCAAAGTAAATCAAGATTGATTAAGGACACAGTGAAAGATTTCAACAGAACATCAAAGAGACTGAGAAGGAATACTTTGGATAATGGAACTTTTAAACACGAAGTTGGATTAGAGATGTATTCTGAAGAGAGATTGAAAATAACTCTTAAAAAGTTCATAAAAGTTGCAGAAGGGAAGAATAAAAAGGAATAAAAACAAATAATTAATACAAGGCACGTATTATTTATTAAAATTTTCAATTTGTATAAACAAATTTTATTCTCTCTTTTATATTATAGTAACCTTCCATGTGAAATTAGTAAGTATTTTTTTATGAAAAATATTATAAATACTCAAAGACTGCAAAATACTAAAAATTATATCACCCATTTGGGTATTTGTGTAATTGTGCATCTGTTTATTTGTGTTGTAGTTATTTTAAATATTTAAATATTGTTTTAAATATTACTTTAAATA
>SEYY01015111.1:72500-80000 GCA_009176605.1 Armadillidium nasatum | reverse complement strand
ATAATAATAATAATAATAATAATAATATTAATAATAATAATATATAATAATATATAATAATAATAATAATAATAATAATAATAATAATAATAATAATAATAATAATAATAATAATAATAATAATAATAATAATAATAATAATAATAATAATAATAATAATAATAATAATAATATTAAAAGATTTATATATTTCAAGCTGCAGTTAAATAAATATAAGAATCGAATACAGTTTAAAAAACTAATTGCTGCTGTTACATAAGAATATAATAAATGAATTAAAAATCTTTGTTACGAACTCAATATAAAAGCAATTCTTTCAAAAAAATTTCATTAAACTTCAAATTTTTTTTTTCAGTTAATAAAATTTTCCACTGTTATACAGTACGTTACAACTGATTCAAATATGGTTGGTTCAGATTAAAGTGACCCCAAGATCATATTTTGCCTAATTTGCACTAACACTGCCGTGTTAGAGTAAAAATGTTATATTTTATGTTTAATAGTGAATCAAATCCATAGTTCAATTTCAATGTTAAGTTCAATGTTAATTAATAAAGTTTACCGTGGCTCAAACGTGCTTGAGGGCGCCGGTTCGATCCCACTTTGGGATCCTAGGTATATACTACCTAGAAAAGTTCCTCTCCTCGAATAGGGCAATGCCCGTGAAATGTGAACTTTTTATTAAAAAAAAAAAAAAAAAAAAAAAAAAAATTAATAGCTGCTAATCAACTTTGAAATCTTTTTTCTCAGAATTGACTCATGGACTTGGTTAAGTGTAACTCTGAACCCTCTATATATTACATTATTCAATAGGAAATTGTGTTTGTGCTTTTAAATTCTACAGAAAATGCTCAAAGAGTTGAGAGATCGGATATCGGAACGGATCCATTGGAAACATCCTCGAGAATTCCCCTTCCTTAAATCATTGTTAGGTGTAAACCTCTTTAAAGGCTCAAATAAAGTTGATTTCAATGAAAAAAAAAAATTCGATTGCAACTTTAATTCCAAAAATTGTTCTAACGAATCATTGGGACAAGTTGTAAAAATGTCACAACAAATTTTTTCAGTTAATTTCTAATTAGAAAATAAATCGGTGAAGCGACTTTCTTATGCTTAACATGTTTTTTCTCTATTGAAAATTTTACTGCGGCATTTTGCCACTTGTCCCAACGATTCGTTAGGGAAATTTTTGCAGTGTATCAACTTTAAATGAGCCTTAAGAAAAGCTTGCAAATAACAGGGATTCAAGGAGGGAAATTCTCTAGGAATTTACTTCCAAGGATTCGTATAAGGGATCGATCCTAGGATTCGCTCCATTTCTCCTTTTGAAACTATTTTCCTTTTTGCAACTGGTTTAAATTTAAATCTTTTACTGCACAAATATATCCAAACATTTAAAATTTACTGTAAATCTCATTGTGTTAGTAACTAATTTTGGATAATTTCACTCTATTTATATATTAATTCTAAATGAAGGACTAATAATACTACTAATAATAATACTAAAAATACTAATACCAATACTTTTATAAACGTTTTTTTACAAAACAACCTACTCTATAATTACTGATATGGAGATGTGCAAGTAATATACCTTCTACAACCTTTAATAACACTACATAAAAAATAATTCGTATTTTGAATAATAATATGAACATACAATCTCACTTATCAAAAAATTATCCATACTCAACCTACAAAATATACTCACTCTCACTATGGCTATCCACATTTTCAAAGTCATAAATAAAATGTCAAATGAATTCCTAACAGGTTTAATAATGAGTAATCAAAATGTAATAAAATCAAATACAAACTCTCATAAACTAGGTAAAACAAAGTACAAATTATCCAAACCTCATAAAGCTATATAGTACAAAGGCATTGAACAATGGAACGAACTTGCAAAAAACGTACAAGAATTAGAAACACTTCTCGCATTTTGTAAACATGTCAAAGATCTTTTGCTATCAAAATACTATAGATATTCACTTTACCCAGCCTCATAACACTTATTGCCAACTTTGCTAAAACTAATGTTATTATTATTTTTATTATTATTATTATTATTATTATTATTATTATTATTATTATTATTATTATTATTATTATTATTATTATTATTATTATTATTATTATTATTATTATTATTATTATTATTATTACTTTTATTAATATTATTATTAGCAAAATTATTTGCGGGGATAATTACAGCTTTTTGTTATTACTATTATTGTTAAGAATATAGCCATCTTTATTATTTTTATTATGATTAATATTATTAAAAATAATGTCATTATTATTTTAATTATCACTGATATTTTTGTTGTTAGATATTATTACTATTATTATTTTTTATTTGTTACTATTATTATTATTGTTATTATTATTATTATTATTATTATTATTATTATTATTATTATTGTTATTGATATTATTATCATTATTATTATTATTATTAGATTAATGTTATTTTTATTATAATTATATCTTTATAATTATTATTATTATAGTTATAAATATCATCATCATTGTCATCTTTATATTTACTATTATTTTTATTATTCTTAGTAATTATTCTTGTTCATATTATTAATATTATATGCTATCTTCATTATTGTAATAGCTAATAGCTTACAGATATTTTAATGTTATTATTATTTTTCAGGAAGTATATTAGGGTAAGATTACGACTTACAAAAAAAAAAAAAAAAAAAAAAAAATCAATGTTTCTTAGTTATTAACTTTATTTTAATAATGATTGATATTAATTTTGTATTAATTTGATGAACTCAAAGGACGATTTCATCCCTCCAGTAGACCATTTCAGTTTTAAATTATTACATATAATGTATACGATTTTGGCTTGTGCAAACTCTGTAACTGAAAAAATGAATAAAGATTAAAAGTTATTATTATTATTATTATTATTATTATTATTATTATTATTATTATTATTATTATTATTATTATATATTATTATTATTATTAATGTTATTATTATTACTATCTATATGCATTACCCCTGCATTACAGGCAAATAAGATTGATTCGGATACAGAAGATGATAAAAATTATACTATTTGACACATAACAGTGAATTTAAAATTATAGCTTTAGAAATCACTGTCTGTTTTTTCAATTATAAAAATATAAATAACACTTTCAAATTAATAACTCTCCTTTACGTTTACTTGTATATTTTGCATATAGTTGAATACCTTCTGTAAAACAAACTTCGAACTAAATCGTGATTTTTAATTTAAAGCAATTAATAATCTTCAAAGATGTAATGCTGTTTAGAATATCTGCAATTTTTAATTGATACTCGTCAGTTAATTGTAAACCCTTAATTAACCAAAAAAAAAAATGAATCGTAATAATTATAATAATAATAAATAATAATTAATAATAATAATAATAATAGCAATAATAATAATAAAAATAATAATAGTTATAACAATAATGATTATAAATAATAATTACAATAATAAAAATATTAATAATGCAGTAATAATAATCATAGTAATAATAATTATTATTATCATTAAAATTATAAAATAATAATAGTAATAGCAATGATTGCTATTATAATTTTACTTGTAATAATAATAATAATAATAATACTTACATACATGCATGAACAAATTAGTAATGAAACTATTTTTACAAATAAAAATAATAATAATAACAATTATTATTATTATTATATTAAAAAAACTAATTTAATAATTACTTAACAATTAAAGTAAGAATGATTACGTCAAAATTAGTAAAATAATAATAATAATAATAATAATAATAATAATAATAATAATAATAATAATAATAATAATAATAATAATAATAATAATAATAATAATAATAATAATAGCAATAATAATAATGATAGTTTATAAGTTATAATTTATCTTCCATTTTCCAAAGGATTTTTTATTCTTCTATTTGCTGACCGGTTTAGTCCGCCAACCTCAGACATTATTAAAACTTGGATTCTACAAGATGAATAATAATAATAGTAATAAAATAATAATAATAACACTATTAATTATAATAAAATCATAATAATAACACTATAAAAGTAATTTTGGCAAAAATAGTTATAACAATGATAAAAATAAAACTGTTAATAATAATAATAATAATAATAATAATAATAATAATAATAATAATAATAATAATAATTAAATAATTATTAAAGTCATTAACAAAAAAAAAAAAAAATGTTATATATAATAATTAAAACAATAAAAAAGTAATTAAAATAATAAATAATAATAATAATAATAATAAAATAATAATAACATTAATAATTATAAATAATAATAAAATAATAAAATAAAATTTTAAAATATTAAATATTAATAAAATAAATAAAAGATAATAATAATAATAATAATAATAATAATAATAATAATAATAATAATAATAATAATAATAATAATAATAATAATAATAATAATAAATAATAATAATAATAATAATAATAATAATAATAAAATAATAATAATAAGAAGAAGAAGAAGAAGAAGAAGAATAATAATAATAATAAAATAATAATAATAATTAATAATAATAATAATAATAATAATAATAATAATAATAATAATAATAATAATAATAATAATAATAATAATAAAAAAATATTGGAATTCAATGTCAGACTTTGATTTAATAAAAGTCTTTTTTAAAGACTGTTTCATTTCCCAATAGTAATTCCCTAACGCGTTTCTTCTCTGTACTTCTCACATCTTTAGAGGAAGTTTTTTCAATTAATAATAATAAAATTAATTATAATAATAATAGTTATAATAATAATAATAATAGAATAATAATAATAATAATAATAATAATAATAATAATAATAATAATAATAATAATAATAATAATAATAATAATAATAATATAATAATAATAATAATAATAATAATAATAATAATAAATAATAATAATAATAATAAATAATAAAAATAATAAAAAATAATAAAAATAATAAATAAAATAAAATAATAATAATATTAATAAATGTAAATTACTAAAGAAAGTAGCAAGCACAAAAAATATATGCAAATATAAATTAATAAATATATTATTAATTAAAGATTATTCATCCCCTCAATATCATTGCTATATATATATATATATATATATATATATATATATATATATATATATATATATATATATATATATATATATATATATATATATATATATATATATATATATATATATATATATAAATAACTACAGTTTTACCTTTCGTGTTTAATCTATTACTTTCTATTCTATATGTTGTGGAGTTTTATACATTTTGTTCATGTGATTGATCAGTTTAACTGATTCATAATTCATCTCCTCAATATCGATACAACAATGACACAAATACATATTTTTGACGTAATTAATTCAAATAGTTTTTTATGTCTTTTTTTTATTTTTTTATTTTTTTATTTTTTTTTTTCTACTAAAGTTTTTGAAACATTTGAAAAAGAAATTCTAAATATATGAGTTCCTTTATTAATAATACTATTGATGGGTTAGAAAAAAATGAGAGAAAAAAGAGAGAGAAAAGAAAGACCAAAAATAAAAAAAAATTTCATTTTACCTTTTATGTCTTGAAATAAGATAAAAAGAAAATATACTCAAAAAAGTAAAGAGAAAAATAGTTTAAAAAAATAAAAAAAAATAAAAATAAATTTGTAATGTGGAAATAGAGATATTTAAAGACATAATAGCTGAAAGAAAGAAAGAAAGAAAGAAAGCGAGAGAGAGAGAGAGAGAGAGAGAGAGAGAGAGAGAGAGAGAGAGAGAGAGAGAGAGAGAGAGAGAGAGAGAGATAGACAGACAAACACAGAGAGAGAAACATCCACAAGAAAAGAATGAAGAAATGAACATGTATAAAAAGACAATATCAGAAAGAAAGAAAGAGAGGAAGAGAGAGAGAGAGATAAAGAAAAAAAGAAAGAAAGAAAGAAAGAGAGAGAGAATGATTGAAACACATCCATCTCCTAAGATTCAAAAGTGAACAAGAGAATTTAGTGAGAAAGAAGGATTTCATGGGAAAGCTTTGATGAATTAGATTTCTTTAAAAAAAAGACATGCATATTCAAAGCTGTATCAAAATGACGTGTAAGAAGGGTTGAAATTCGACATGATAATGTGCCCGAAGAAAAGACAGGTGTTTCTCAAATAAATTTTTACCTTTAATAGGAACTTTACACTGAAAGGATATTAGAATATATATATATATATATATATATATATATATATATATATATATATATATATATATATATATATATATATATATATATATATATATATATATATATATATATATATATATATATATATATATAGTGCTATAAACACTAAAAAATATATAGATATTTAGATAAGAATAAGATATTAAGGGAGAGACTACCAAATAAAACTAAGGAAAGATAAAGTTATGAAGTGAGAGAGTGAGAAAGAGAGAGAGAATTGAGAGAGAGAATTGAGAGAGAGAGAAAGAAGAAAGAACGACATGGAGAGACGGACGCATGGAGTCAGTTTCAGGACACGATTTGGATTTAAGCGAAGAGAGGCTTCAGCAGAGCCGCTTCACAGTTGCAGCTGCACATCCGCCGCGAACACACGCCCTATAAGCGACCTTCCTCCCTCTCTCTTTTCTCGTTCATTCTCCCTCTCTATTCCCGGGCCACGATTTTCATTTGAAGAGCCACTGCCACGGAAACCGTTGGCGCCACTCTCATTTGGCGCCAAAATATTCCCTTTTACGTGAAACTTATTTTTTTATTCACAAAATATGGCCTTTTTGTACAGTGTATTTTAGTTTTAAAAACTTTCGGCGCTGGAAATATGCAAGTTTTGACTTCGAAATAGCGTCAATGTGCTTCCTAAAGCAATCCTTCCTAACGTGATTTGTGAAATCTTTTTTAGCGTTACTCTTGTTATTAAATTTAAACAGACGGCAAAATAGTTGTTCTTAAAAGGAGACTGCATAGGAATGGAGACTAAAGATACTGCAGGGGAGGAGTGCCCCCCTGCTGGAAAAGGGATCCATTAGCAAAATGGAGAGCTGCGTATCCCAGCATTACGTGTCTGCGGGGGCTGCTTCCCTGCCCATGGGAGAATACGTACCTGTACATGTTTCTCAAGAAATGGGCGGTAACGGCGTGGGTGCTTGTCACCCCCATGCGCCCTCAATGACTCCTTACCTTGATACTTTACCTCCGGGTGTTGGGGTTCCGGAATATCCTTGGATGAAAGAAAAGAAGACTGTTAGAAAATCACCTCAGACAGGTAAGAAAGAAAAAGAACCCATTATTTATATATATATATATATATATATATATATATATATATATATATATATATATATATATATATATATATATATATATATATATATATATATATATATATATATATATATTATAATAAATAAATAATCTCATAAAAATTGACATATTACCAAAATATAATTATATCTTT
>SEYY01015111.1:67500-70000 GCA_009176605.1 Armadillidium nasatum | reverse complement strand
TATATATATATATATATATATATATATATATATATATATATATATATATATATATATATATATATATATATATATATATATATATATATATATATATATATATATATATATATATATATATATAAATATACTCTTATACTATCTGTATTAATTCTAATATATTAGCTGATTTAACTGATATGCCATTATTGTGATAATTAAATTACATAAAATTATATTATATATTATTTACGTAATTAGTTTGTAATTATAAAATATTTAATTTTTACAAATAATAAGGAACTAATTTATCCTTTGTTTCTTTTAATAAACTATAATTATTAAATTAACTCAGTTATTAATTTGATTAATTAGTATTAATTATTATTAATTACAATTTAATAATTAAAATTGTGAAATTATTATGTATAATTTATCAATCATTTTAATTTAATATGTAATTCATTAAATATTAATTTATGTATGATTTTAAATTTAGAAATTGTTTTTCAATTATTAATTTTTTATTTATTATTATTAAATTAATTATTTATTTCCATAAAAATTTAAATTATTTTTATTAGTTGCATGTTTTTTTTTCTTTTTTAAATTACTGTCAATTATATATATAACATAAATTATATTATTGTTTTATATTTAAGTATTTAATTATTTATTTTGCTAAAAAAAATTATTACTTTTTAATAAAATTTTATTTTTACATAAATTAATTTTATAAATTTGCGTTTTCATATAATTTTATAATATAATAATTTAAATAATTTAATATTAATAATAATATTTATTTAATATTTCTGTGAAGTAATTCCTTATGATTCCTTCGTATTTATTAATTTTCTTATTTATAATTATCATATAAATTATAATTAAAATAAATATAAATATAAAATAAATTATAATTATAAAATAATTAAAAATTATAATATTTTTTCTAATATATAAGTAACGTTGAGTAGTATTAATTAAATAAGAAGTACACGCTCAAGTATATGTGATTACTTTTCATATTTTTACCTATTTTCATTTATTCACTGTCTATTTTTGTTCTTATTATAATTAATATAAAGATTATTAAAATAATTATTAATATTATTGTTATTATTATTATTATCACCGTTAAAATTTTCATTATTATTCTTAATAAAGTAATAATGATAATATAATATAATTATATTTTATGATTATTTTCATTTTTAATTTATTATTATTAATATTATTATTATTAATAATAATATTATTATTTTTATCATTTTGCTATTATAATCATTATTATTACAATTACTTTCCATTTTTAAAATTGTTATTATTATTTTTATAATTAATATTATTATTAAATTTTATTTATTATTATTATTAAATAAATTAATAATATTATTAATTATTTTTTATTATTATTATTATTATTATTATTATAATTATTAATATTATCAATATTATTATTATCATTACGATCATAATAATAATTATTATTTTCATCGCTATTTATTAATATTATTATTATTACTATTATTCTTATCATCATCATTATTATCACATTATTATTATTATTATTATTATTATTATTATTATTATTATTATTATTATTATTATTACTATAATTATTATTATTATCAATATTATTAATATCATTACGATCATAATAATAATTATTATTTTCATTGCTATTTATAAATATTATTATTATTACTATTATCATTATCATTATAATTATTATTGATACTTTTACATTATAATTATTTTTGATACTTTTATCATTAAAAATTTACAATTTACAATATTTCATTTTGTTACTATTATCATTATTACCTGCGAGATAAAATTAAGACTAGGAATTGTATTATATCGGCGGGTCAGACGACATATCTCAGAGTTGCTAAGAGTAAACCCTTTTTAGATATTAGAGAAACTTGCCTCATATTGTTTTAAGTCATTTTAATAGATGTACTGAAAGTTTTAAAAGTTTTATAAATATTGAATTAATGTAAAGTCTATGTAATGCTTATATAATTAAGTGATTTAAATCAAAATTTTTCACAATGTCAATAAAGTTGAAGAATGAAATTATTATTATTATTATTATTATTATTATTATTATTATTATTATTATTATTATTATTATTATTATTATTATTATTATTATTATTTTTATTATAATTTTTATTATTATTATCAATATTATTATTTTCGTTAATATTAAAATTATAAATTTTTTTATTTTTATAATTGCTATTATTATTATTATTATTATTATTATTATTATTATTATTATTATTATTATTATTATTATTATTATTATTATATTATTATTATATTATTAATTATTATTATTATAATCATTATCATTAATTATAATAAGTTTATCATTTTGCTTATTTCATTGTTATTAATATTTTTATCGTGATTATTATACTCATAATAATTACAGATCTGATATGATTATTATTATTACTAATAATATCTTTATTATTATTAATAACATAATTTCTATTTTAATTATTAT
>SEYY01015111.1:60000-62500 GCA_009176605.1 Armadillidium nasatum | reverse complement strand
GAAATACTCTTAAGGATGTTTTTGAAATAAAATATAATTTATTATTATTATTATTATTATTATTATTATTATTATTATTATTATTATTATTATTAATATTATTATTATTATTAGATGAAAATTTGTAGTGTTTTTTAAATGTAAATTAAAGTTATTGTAGTTTCTGATTTCTACTAACATACTGATATTTTGATTGTCTTTATTTAAATGTCAAACAGTGAAATATTAAAATTGCAAACTTATAATAATTGATATTATAAATTTTCCCTTTTTAAATCAAAGCAAACAAATGAATAAATTAATGAATTATTCAAACTATACTTCGATATTAATTTCTGACAGAAATTTAGACATACTAACTGAAAGATAGTAATAAATTAAAATAAATATCATAGCATAAGTAGAAGTGAAACAGTCTCTCCTTAAACTTTCATAAATCAAATTACCTAGTAAATGAAGAAAAAAAGAAAAATAAACTCTGTTCAGCTTTAAAGTTAGAGCAAATCGATCAAGGTCTTCAATGCTATAGTTACAATCATAGATGATAACTCTAAGCGAATACATCAATAGTTTCATCAGTATTCAATCCTATGAAAATAATGCATTTCTGAGGATGATAAAATTTAATCTAAAATGTATCTTTAAAAATCTTCTCCAAGGAATTGCATCAGATAATAACTATTACAATTTGAAGTAATTTCTCAGAAAAAGATAATTACAATATTATAATTATTATTATTTTAATTTTATTGTTATTATAATTTCAGGTTTTCTAAATTACTGTTAGCATGGAAATACCTTTCCAAAAGCTTATATACACTGAAATCTCAATTTCCACAACCATACAATGAGTAAGAAATAAGATTTTAAGTACCATTAATGGAACTGTAAATGAAATCCCAAAAACCAGTCAAAGAGAATAAAATCTCTTGCTGCATTCCAAATAAAATACATATATATATATATATATATATATAATATATATATATATATATATATATATATATATATATATATATATATATATATATATATATATATATATATATATATATATATATAATATATATATATATATATATATATATATATATATTATATATATATATATATATATATATATATATATATATATATATATATATATATATATATATATATATATATATATATATATATATATATATATATATATATATATATATATATATATATATATATATATATATATATATATATATATATATATATATATATATATATATATATATATATATATATATATATATATATATATATATATATATATATATATATATATATATATATATATATATATATAATATATATATATATATATATATATATATATAATATATACATATATATATATATATATATATATATATATATATATATATATATATATATATATATATATATATATATATATATATATATATATTTCAGAAACCCACTCTTCATTTCGTAAACATTTCAAAAATAACTTATAATTGCGTGGTAATAAGCAAATTTATTTCTTTCTATTATTTTATTATTATTATTTTTATTATTATTATTATTATTATTATTATTATTATGTATTATTATTATTACATTTATTATTAATGTACAGCTAATTATATATTGTATCTATAGAGTAGGACCTACTGAAACAATGTATAACCTGTAATTAAACCTATGAATAAAATTTTTTGAATTGAATTGAATTATTATTATTATTATTATTATTATTATTATTATATTATTATTATTATTATTATTATTATTATTATTATTATTATTATTATTATTATTATTATTATTATTATTATTATTATTCATTTATCCTTCTTCATTATTTTTATTACAATGAATTTAAATTTTCAATTATTATTATTTTACTACTGATTATAAATAATACACTTATTTTTACAACTATTATTATTACCATCATTATTATTATTACTATTATTATTATTAGTTTTGGTTTTATATCAAATATTGCTCCTACTTTTATAATATTATTAATATTTTTATTCTATGTTTTATAATATAGGTTTCCTTATTAACTTGAATATCATTATTATTATTATTATTATTATTATTATTATTATTATTATTATTATTATTATTATTATTATTATTATTATTATTATTATTATCATTATTATCATTATTATTATTATTATTATTATTATTATTATTATTATTATTATTATTATTATTATTATTATTGTTATTATTATTATTATTATTATTATTATTATTATTATTATTATTATTATTATTATTTAAAACTCTGATCATCCATAATATTTAATTGACAGTCAAGTAAATAAAGCCCCTTCTAAATTAAATCATAAAGTAAATAACAAGTTTATTTAACTGTATAAAAGTAATAAGAATAATTAAATAAAATTTCGTGTTATTAAAATGCAGTTTGTTGATTTTGAAAAAGAAGAAACGTACCTGAGTAATGTTTTGAATTCCCACTTGA
>SEYY01015111.1:45000-50000 GCA_009176605.1 Armadillidium nasatum | reverse complement strand
AAAAAAAATTTGAAAAAATCTACTGAAAAAAGAATATCTTAGATAATAATTTCATATTTTAGGACAATGAAATTAAAGCAATTAAGTAATCTTATTTAACATATTACATTTAAGTTTAAAAAACTTCATCCACTATAAAATTATTAATAGCGCGGCAAAAAAAAGCCTAAAACGTTTTGGAACAACAAAATTTTTTTAAAAATTATTTCCTTATTAGAAAATAATTCGGTGAAGCACTTATGTTTATCATTTTTTCTTAAAAATTTTACTGTGACATTTGTCACTTGTCCCAACGATTAGACAATTTTTGCAGCGTAGCGAATGAACAAAAAATCAAAATAAGACACTTCACTTCCTTGCTAGAGTTTGCATCTATTCATTATCTATTTTTGAAGATAAAGAAGTAGATCAGAGTTACTTACAATATTTATAAATTCTTCGTCCCAATGCGTATATATATATATAATATATATATATATATATATATATATATATATATATATATATATATATATATATATATATATATAGTATATATATATATTATTATATATATTTTATAATATAAATATATATATATTTTTATTTAATATTAATATATACTTATAATTATATATATATAATATATATATATATATAATATATATAATATATATATATATATATATATATATATATATATATATATATATATATATATATATATATATATATATATATATATATATATATATAATATATATATATATATATATATATATACTATATATATATATATATATATATATATATATAATATATATATATATATATATATATATATATATATATATATATATATATATATATATATATATATATATATATATATATATATATATATATATATATATATATATATATATATATATATATATATATATATATATATATATATATATATAATATATATATATATATATATATATATATAATATATATATATATATATATATATAGTATATATATATATATATATATATATATATATATATATATATATATATATATATATATATATATATATATATATATATATATATATATATATATATATATATATATATATATATATATATATATATTATATATATAATATAATTATAACAACAATACACACATATACATAATAATAAAATATATATATATATATATATATATATATATATATATATATATATATATATATATATATATATATATATATATATATATATATATATATATATATATATATATATATATTGTTCTATTTTATCCCTACAAAAAATTTCTACTTTTCGGTAAGGATTTTCCCTTTATTTCTTCTTCACCTATCTACTATTATGTCGAAAACTGTTGCCTTCATTGCTCCTTTTATTTTGAAAGATATACATCAAAACAGCAATTTACCTGAGATACTACCATAGTATTGAAGCAACTTACATCTGACTTTCTTGGGTTTCAAACAATGTTGTTTTTAGTTGATCAAAAACTCAGTTCCTTTACCTTACTAGTCGCCATAACCTTCTGGACCTTCTATAACCTTCTATAACCTTCTATAACCTTCTATAAGCTCTCGAAAACACACAACTCTAATCTTCATCTTCTCCTAATATACTTGGAGTTTCGACTTTGGTGACCTTTCTGAGAAGAATCACACATCACTTTCTAAATAAGTTTCTACGAGGTTGGGTGTTCAAAATTGATTTCTAGCCAACTTTGTGCTTTCTCTTTATGGGGATGTCTTCTGTGATGGTTTCATTCACACAATTTTATTTGAAAAGATGGAATCTAGTGTTTTTTGATTTATTAAACATTTCTCTTTCACTAACTCTCTCTAGTCACTTTCAGCTCGTTGAACTGTTTTGTCACCTTCTTTATACTATAGTTCTTATAACGGACACTTCTGTACTGAGCTCTCTGACTGCATACCTCCTACATTGAGAAGAGCTCGTGCAATGCACCTTTCTTCACATTTTAATTCTTTCTCTGTGCAACTTCCTAACCCTAGAATTAACTGCTATACTTAGTCTTACATCTATTTTACTGGTAAAACCTTGAAAAACACTCCCTTTCTTTCCAAATTTCTTTGATTTGCTCACTTTAAAATGCAGTATATCGTAGAGCAAAAAATAGTGATTGGCACGGTTCTTGGGCGCGTCGGTTCGATCCCACATATGGATCATAGATATATACTAACTACACTGCAAAAATTGCCCTAACGAATCGTTGGGACAAGTGGTAAAAATGTCACACTAAAATTTTTAATTGGGAAAGGACATGTTAGGCATAAAAAAGTTGTTTCACCGATTAATTTTCAAATAAGAAAATAACTGAAAAAAATTTGTTGTGACATTTTTGCCACTTGTCCCAACGATTCGTTAGGACAATTTTTGCAGTGTACCTAAAGTAGTTCTTCTTGAATTGGGCAATGCCTCTGAGATTCGACCTTCTTAACAAAAAAATAAAAATAAATAAATAACTTTCATATCCATAGTATCTGGACATGTCAACCTCTAATTTGGCTTGGATCTAGAAGTTTTTACGGCCTCCGGCTTTTACCTATCAGAGGATATATATATATATATATATATATATATATATATATATATATATATATATATATATATATATATATATATATATATATATATATATATATATATATATATATATATATATATATATATACTTTTATTTGTTACTATTGTAATGAAAGAAGCCCAATTAACGTGAAAAAAGATTTGCAAATAAATGTCAAGAATAAATCCAATGTAAGTGTCTTCAAATACGATGTTTGAGTGTTTTATATATAAAAAGAAGTGGCGCAAAGAAAGTGTAATAGACTGAGACAATTTAAATGTAGATTGCATGTAAGAATCAGCAGAGATGAAATCTTGAATTAGAAATCTGGTGACATCTGATAATTTTAAAAGCCCTCCTCAAAGGAAAGGGAATGCGATAAAAAATTTCAGAAAAGATTTTCTATTGTATTGACGACTGTATAAGAGTATTAAACATTATATATATATATATATATATATATATTATATATATATATATATATATATATATATATATATATATATATATATATATATATATATATATATATATATATATATAATATATATTAATGTCCTAAATAGGATATTTTTTTATCGCTTAACCAGAACAATTTTTACTCTCAATATGACCGTAAAGCACAAAACAACAAAAACAAAAAAAAAACAAAAAAAAAAAAAAAGAAAACCAAAAAAGAAGAAAGAAAGAAAAAAAAATGAGTGAAAATGTAAATTGCTGAAAATTGACCAGTAGTTTAAGGGTCCTTCCGAAATGATTTGTTTCTCTGGTGGGAGAAAACTTCGCCTTAATCGCTATCCCTTTTTCTCGACCTCTTCGCTAGCCTTTTCTCGACCTCTTCCAAGCCAATCAATGTCCCTTTTAGAAAGTAAACTCATATTTCTTCTTTCGTCTCCGGAGAGCAATGAATTTTCACTCTTTTTCTCTCCTTTTACACTAAAACTATAGTGTACGTATGTATGTTTGTACGTGTATTTGTGTACGTGTGTGTGTGTGCGTTAGATGACAGAGTATTTATATAGATTCCTTCTATTGGTTTTAATGTCATTTAAATGTAGACTTTTACTCATCTATTTAAATATATTTGGCAATTAATCATAAAATTATTAATACGGACAGGTGTGAAATCAGGATTTTAACGAAATTCATTTCTATTATTATTATTATTATTATTATTATTATTATTATTATTATTATTATTATTATTATTATTATTATTATTATTATTATTATTATTATTATTATTATTATTATTATTATATTATATATAGTATTATTAGTTAATTATAATAATAATAATGATAAAATTTTAATGCTTTTACTATTATTATTATTATTATTATTATGATAATTATTATTACTTTTGTATTTTATTTTAATTATCTTTATTTTTGTAAAGATTATTATTATTATTATTATTATTATTATTATTATTATTATTATTATTATTATTATTATTATTATTATTATTATTATTATTATTATTATTATTATTATATTATTATTATTATTATTATTATTATTAATTTGTTTTTGTAATTATCATTATTATTAATTCATTTGAATTGCTTTTATTTTGGTTCCATGAATATTATTATTATTATTATTATTATTATTATTATTATTATTATTATTATTTTTATTATTATTATTATTATTATTATTTATTATTATTATTATTATTATTATTATTATTATTATTATTATTATTATTTTATTATTATTATTATTATTATTATTATTATTATTATTATTATTATTATTATATTATTTTAATTCTTATTATCATTGTTATTATTATTATTATTTTTATTAATATTACTATTATTATTATTACTGTTAATAGAGGAATAAAACTTGATATACGGATATTGCTCTTGTTCTAGAGTATGTATCAGAGAGTTGAACAGAGAAACGATAGGAATGAGTAGAAAGTCCAGTCTTACAAGGCCTATTCTGTGGAAGAAGCATAGGACTGAAGATTTCAGAAGAGCAGTCTTCACAAAGCCTATGACGTGGAAGCATACGGCTGAAGATTTCAGAAGAGCAGTCTTCACAAGACCTTTTATGTGGACTAAGCATAGGACTGAAGATTTCAGAAGAATAGTGTTCATAGTTTTCACCAATGAATTTAGAGTGTAAATTTACAATTTACATTGACTAGAAAAAGATAAAGGAGAGTCAGCGTAAACTGAAATTAAAGAAAATAAATTTAGAAAGTTTACACAAATGTCTCTTATATGTCATATTTGAGGCATAGCTGTATCTTCAGAATTCCTTGAAATTCTTTAGCATGATGTCAATTAAAATTACTCATATTGTCGATTTAAAAGAATGGAGAAGTAAAGAGAATTTTGAATGTTAAGAAATTTTAACTTTTGTTTAATTTAGGATTG
>SEYY01015111.1:35000-40000 GCA_009176605.1 Armadillidium nasatum | reverse complement strand
AGTGCTTTTTGTTCGTACTTTCACATATGTAAGACATTCAACTCCTTATATAATAATAATAGCAAGTAAAAAATTTAGAAGTTAGAAACATGAGTAAAGCGACATTAGGGAAAACAATCCTCAAATACAGCCGCTATAGAAGCGTTGTTTCCTTTATATATCCGAGTAATAGTTAAACAATAGCCGTCTCAGATCCAGAACCTTCATAAAGTTTGCGAACATCTTTCTCTTCGGGCTCCCTCCTCCCGTATTCACTTTGGATTCCCCGTAAAAAGAGCATTGTTTTCAACTAGTCATAAAAAATCCACAAAACAAATTCGCTTTGAGAGAAAAAAAAAGGGGATTTTTCCGTATTCTTCTTTTTAGTTTGTGGTAGACTGAGCCTTTTACTGCCATCTAATAACTTCTTGCCATCTTTTTTGTTTTCTTTCTTTCTTATCTTTTTTTTTTTTATTTCTTGATAATGAATTCCAACTTGCTTTTTGGTTGCTTTAATTGTTATTTCTAATAAACAGTATGTAGAATTGTATTTATATATGATATTTATTACTTCGTTTTTATAAAAGCCTAATTTTAACTTGGGAAAATGGGTCTTTGCCTTTTTCTTTTTTTTTCCTTTTTTTGACTATGAACAGAAAAAAAAAATAATTTTTTTTGATGCTATATTCATACAAAGAAATTTATACAAAATTTATATATTTGAAAATTATAAAGGCTTTTTAAATTTTATTTCTGACAAACTATATATATATATATATATATATATATATATATATATATATATATATATATATATATATATATATATATATATATATATATATATATATATATATATATATATATATATATATATATATATATATATATATATATATATATATATATATATATATATATATATATTATATATATATATATATATATATATATATATATATATATATATATATATATATATATAATATATATATATATATATATATATATATATATATATATATATATATATATATATATATATATATATATATATATATATATATATATATATATATATATATATTATATATATTATATATATATATATATATATATATATATATATATATATATATATATATATATATATATATATATATATATATATATATATATATATATATATATATATATATATATATATATATTATATATATATATATATATATATATATATATATATATATATATATATATATATATATTATATATATATATATATATATAATATATATATATATATATATATATATATATATATATATATATATATATATATATATATATATATATATATATATATATATATATATATATATATATATATAAATATATATATATATATATATATATATATATATATATATATATATATATATATATATATATATATATATATATATATAATATATATATATATATATATAATATCCTTATCATTTTACCAACTCTCCCAAAGTCTCTTTTCTCAATATTGTTTAATTGAATTGTTATTGCTGCTGACATAACACAATTCCAATTAGAGTGGTTGGTACCATCTGAACTCTTCAATCACTCCATTCTTTCCCTTTGGGAATTGGAAATAATCATCCCTTTTCTGTATCGCTCACCAGAAACTAATCTGTTAAGTTCATTCTTTCTGTAGATCTTTTGTCTGTATTTCTGTTCTTCCTTTATGAGAATTAAAACATTTACGGAATTCGAGTTTAAGAGCTTCTCGGCCCTTAACCTAGAACTGAACTGAAGTGTATAATTTACATGGAAAACTTTGTATCTTTTCTTTATTTTTATTAAAATATTTTGTACCAATATTACGTTGCCAAAAATTTAAGATATTAATATCTAATTGATCCTCTTCATTTTAATTGCAAATGGAAAAGTGATTTTGATATTTTATTTGCAATTTTGAAGCGTTATTGCTCATACTATCTTTGTTTTCCACTTTTCACAATATTCTATCTGGAATTAACATGCTCAAGTATTTAATTTGTCATATAAGGTCGATTACTGATAAGTTCAGAAACTGTATTTAACTCATTTTGCTTAGTAAACTACAATGTTATTTTTCGGAACCTCTAATATAAAAATAGTAATTTGATCTGTCATTGTCAAACAGCTACAGGACGGGTTATCTAATAATATCCATAACATTTTTACATTGCAGTGATTTTATACTTCCTTAGTTTTTGACATTAGATAAAATAGTCAGGGAGATGCACCATCAGTTGTCTTCGTCGGATGTATTTAGATCAATGCTATCCAAAAAGCTTTAGTACGAAGAAAAAAATTACTCTTTTTACTTGGTTTATTTACTATATCAAAAGGAAATATTGAATTTCTTGAGCAAGTTCCCAAATGTTCATAATCCTTAGTCAAATTGACCAACGTTTATTTGAATCAATGGCTTAAGTCGATTGTCGCTTTCCAAATAAATTTCTAAATCATGTTAAGTTAATGTTAATCATGTTAATCGATGTTTCCGCAGTTGACTCATGAATTTAACAACCGATTATCAAATAAACAACATTAGGGAAAGCCATTTTCTGTTAAATGATAAAAAATAATCAAAGTTAACAGTAAATCGTGATTAAGCGAAGATTGGGAAAGTGGCGGTAAATCGCTAGAAATCTCATTCGAAGATTAAAAAAAAAAATAATTTTCTATAGTGAAGATTCTGTCTGTATTTTCCTAATAAAATTAATAGTTATTATATTAAATATTATATTATATTAAAGAGTTTAATATACCTTTTTATTATTTTTGGAAATTCAGTGGGTTTCCAACAACGGGTTTCTAATATATGTGACTAAAACTCGAAAAATATTCCCCCCCTAAAAAAAACTAAAAAATTAAATAAAAGAATAAAAGCAATTAATAACCCCAGTGAAAGAAATGAAATAAATTAACAATCAAAGAGCAATACAAGTTTGCAACAGCAGCGAAAAAACAACAACAATGATCACCACCTTTCGAAAATTTATTCCTCGAAATAAATTTGAATCAGTGTTAAATTAATAATATTCAGCTTTCTCCCTCTGAAGCTATTAAGGCACTTTTACCTTCCGAAAATACAAAATTTCGAAAAGGCGCGAACGAAGCAAGTAACTCATCGGCATAATAAGAAGAACTCCGCTTTAAACTTCCAATAAAAATGTCAGATTCAAATTTTTTTTTTCTTTCTTCTATTTTCATTAGTTTTATTTTTTTTAATTCCTATTTATTAATTTTTTTTTTATTTTAATGTTTCCTTTTTCATTCATTCTTAAATTTTTTTAAAATAAGAGGTAAGAGGGCGAGAGAGAGAGAGAGAGAGAGAGAGAGAGAGAGAGAGAGAGAGAGAGAGAGAGAGAGAGGGAGAGAGAGAGAGAGAGAGAGAGAAAAAAAGTATCATTTTTTCGATCAACATTTGGAAGCGAGAAAAAATAGTCCGATTTATGCCTCAAAAAATGTTAAAAATTATTAATATTTTAAAATTGGTTCTTCTTTTCTCTGAATGTTGCATAAAATAAGAATGATCTTTTATTCTTATATCTCCTGCTTTGTAAAATTTTTTTTTATTATTATATATATATTATATATATATATATATATATATATGATATATATATATATATATATATATATATATATATATATATATATATATATATATTATATATATATATATATATATATATATATATATATATATATATATATTATATATATATATATATTATATATATATATATATATATATATATATATATATATATATATATATATATATATATATATATATATATATATATATATATATATATATATATATATATATATATATATATATATATATATATATATATATATATATATATATATATAGTATATGTTATATATATTATATATATATTTATATATATATATATATATATATATATATATATATATATATATATATATATATATATATATATATATATATATATATATATATATATATATATATATATATATATATATATATATATATATATATATATATATATATATATATATATATATATATATATATATATATATATATATATATATATATATTTATATATATATATATATATATATATATATATATATATATATATATATATATATATATATATATATATATATATATATATATATATATATATATATATATATATATATATATATATATATATGTTGCAATTTCTCTGTTATGCAGCAAAATATATGAAAAATATATACGGAGTGCCACCAAAAATTATCCCCATCCAAGGACAGCTAACATTTTACTGACCAATAGATGTATAAAATTTGAAGGTTTATATTACACACGTTAAAAATTATTCAGTAAACTTAAAAAGTTAAAGATAAAAGTTTTCTGAGAATGAACGTATTTTTGAACTTAAAATTCTGTCGCCAGCTCATGGCACCTACAGGAGCTGGAGCCTAAATTGTCGCCAGCTTTAATATATATATATATATATATATATATATATATATATATATATATATATATATATATATATATATATATATATATATATATATATATATATATATATATATATATATATATATATATATATATATATATATATATATATATATATATATATATATATATATATATATATATATATATATATATATATATATATATATTATATATATATATATATATATATATATATATATATATATATATATATATATATATATAATATATATATATATATATATATATATATATATATATATATATATATATATATATATATATATATATATATATATATATATATATATATATATATATATATATATATATATATATATATATATATATATATATATATATATATATATATATATATATATATATATATATATATATATATATAATATATATATATATATATATATATATATATATATATATATATATATATATA
>SEYY01015111.1:0-2500 GCA_009176605.1 Armadillidium nasatum | reverse complement strand
CAGAGGTATTTTCTTACTCTTAAATTACTTCCTTGTAATTTTTATAAAATGAATTTATAATATTTTAAAATTCAATATTTTTTTAACAATAAATATTAATCATCACTTTTTTTTGTGTTTCTTTTTTTTTTATTTAAAAAAAAAAAAAAAAAAAAAAAAAAAAAAAAAAAATTTTTTATTTTTTTTTTTTTTATTTTATTTTATTTATTTATTTATTTATTTATTTTTTTGTAAAATGTTCCAAGAAAGTTTGATTAATTGAGCATTTAATAAAAAAAATAATTCTTTGAGCTCATTTATTGTTAATAGAAATTCAACACAAGCAGAAACGAACTTCTGTAGAAATATGTAGAAATAACTCATGTAGAAATAATTTAGAAAAGATTTCAATATTCTATTTAATAAGGAATCTATATGTTTTTAACGAGGTTTTAATTTTTAGAATTGTCTCAAAGTTCAGTTTACTAAACATAAAAAAAAAAATCTATTTTTACACTTGTTTAAAAATTTAGAAATAATTCTATATTCAGCTTATTGAAAATAATAACACAATTTTATTCATAATGAAATAATTTATTTTTCATTAGTCCCTTTTTTAGCATAATTTTTATACTTAATGATTTGTATATTTAGAATTGTTTTCTACATTCAGTTACGAGATATAAAGATTTTATTTTTATACTAAATGATTTATATATTTAGAATTGTTCTCTATGTTCAACGTATGGGATATGAATGAAGGTTCTGTTTTTATACTTGATGATTTATATATTTAGAATTGTTCTATATATTCAACGTATGGGAAATGAAGATTCTGTTTTTATACTTAATGGTTTATAAATGCAGAATTGTAAATCTATATTCTACGTATGGGATATGAAGGTTCTATTTTCATTCCTAATGATTTATATGTTTAGAATTGTTCTCTAAATTCAACGTATGGGGTATGAAGTTCTGTTTTTATACTTAATGGTTTATATATTTAGAATTGTTCTATATATTCAACTTATGGAATATAAATTATCTATTTTTAATACTTATTTGTATTTTTAGAATTGATGTCTGTGCTTAATTTTCTACCGATCAATATTGTATTTCTATACGTAATCAGTTTTAAATACCTAGAATTGTTCTCTATATTCAATTTAAGATAAAGAATCTATTTTCATACTTAATGATTCTATATATTTAGAATTGTTCTTATACTCAGCTATTAAATTATTAAGATTCTATTTTTATACTTAATGATTTTGTATATTTAGAATTGTTCTCTATATTCAGCTCATTAATAAATAATAAATTTTTAAACTTAACAATTCTGAACTGATTGTTTACAATTGTTCTTAATATTGAACTTGGTATTAAAAAATGTTTTTATACATGATGAGTACTTTATTTTTCAATAGTTTCTATATTCATCTTTTTAAAGATAATGAATCTATTTAAATAAGTAATGAGAAATATGTATTAAAAATTTGTTCTAAATTCTGTAGAATTTAGAATATATATTTTTAATAAATATATATATATATATTATATATATATATATTATATATATATATATATATATATATATATATTTATATATATATATATATATATATATATATATATATATATATATTATATATATATATATATATATATAATATATATATATATATATATTATATATATATATATATATATATATATTATATATATTATATATATATTATATATATATATATATATATATATATATATATATATATATATATATATATATATATATATATATATATATATATATAAAACATTTTTTTTAACAATTATCGCCAGCCACTGCTTAGAGCTAGAAAGGAAGTTAGTCGGAAGGACGTTCTATTCTACGCTAATCTGTAAAATGTTTTGCTGAAAAGGAAGAAACCTTTCCGGTAGAGGAAATTAATTAATACAAAAAAAACAACAAAAAAAAAAAAAAAACAATTAATACAAAAAATGTCCTAACAACAAATTAACAAATGTTAACAAATTTTCTTTATTCGTTTCTTATTAGAAAACAAATTGAATTTTTTTTTTTTTTTTTTTTTTTTATAATAAATAAATGTCTTTCCTAAGTTGAATATTTTGTTGGGATATATTTTGCAGCATAGGATTAGTAGAAATACGTTCCTTTTCACTCCTTAAACCATTTGCCTTTTTTGATTCATCACTGGAAATTATTCGAACTCTTAAGCGATTGTACTCTCTGTGACTGGAAGTGTTAAATAAGAAATGTGTGTTTATTTTTACTATAAATGTTTTGTCATTAATGTGCTAGATGCTTTGCTGTTGTATGAGAATGTTAAGAGTGATAAATATTCAAATATCATGGAACTGTAATTAATTATAAACAATCCACTAAAAGCTACAATTTTTATTGTTCTATCATGCAACTGATTCCTGATTTAACACATTTACTCAGATATTATACGCGTTTATTAAAGCATATTCATAGTCTCAAAAGATCACAAACTCC
>SEYY01015110.1:5000-10000 GCA_009176605.1 Armadillidium nasatum | reverse complement strand
GGAAGACCTAACCGTTGTGTGAAGCAATGAGATTTATAACTCATTTTGCAAATGTGTTGTGAGGAAACATTATTGCACTCTGATCCCCAATAGTTCTCCAAATCTTTCTCTGATCTCCAGTATCTCTTTCGAAAGGAGTCCTACTGCTGATATTTCTTTTCTGATCTCTTGCATTTTGGTGATAAACATCTCGAATGTTTCGATATAGTATCATCCCTGCCTATTTCGCTATTATTTTTCCTGGTTTTCTTTCCTGTCGTTCTATATATATACTCTATTACATTATTACTTACATTAATTTATATATCTATATCGACGATTCTTCCAGTCATTACTCGTAATTTTGTAAGACGCCTCACTGTGAAAGTGGCCTTAGAGCAACTACTGAACTTTCTCGAATTTCTTATTGAACAAAAGAAACAGTTGTTTTGAATGCTTCAAAAACTCATTTCCTTCATCTTTCTTTTCGACAAAATCTTCCGCAGAACTATGACATCCTTTTCGAAAACATTTATTTCAAACCTTCATTTGTCCTAAATATTCTTGGGTGTTTCTTTTTTTCGTTATTTTTCTTGGAAAGATCCAATTACAGTTCTCTAAACAAGCTTTTAAAAGGTTGAGTGTTCTGACACAGCAATTTCTTCAACGACACCCAGTTGGTGCTCCTTTACGGGAGTATAGAGTATGTTCATCTTGGGGTTTCCACTGACACAGCTATCTTTGAAATGGTGGAGTCTAGGGCTTAACATCTTATCAAATCTATCGCTCTCAATAACCCTCCAGTCTTTCCATCCGTCGAAATGCTGCATAAATCTCATTCTACTGTTGTTGCTTACCTTCAGTGAGATGGGCTCAGGCCACACAACTTTAAACACAGTCTTATTATTTTTCTGCCTAACTCTCTGACCCCAGACATAATAGCTATGCTCTTACATGCACTTCACTAGTAAAATCTGGAACACACTCCTTTTATCTATTTTTCACGCTGTGTAAGGAAATATTGCCTAAAATTTGACAATCCTGGTCCTGGAAGTTTCATCAACTTGGGGTAGAATTTGATATACCTCCTTCTTTTGCCTACCTATATATATATATATATATATATATATATATATATATATAATAAATAATATATATATATATAATATATATATATAATATATATATATATAATATATATATATATATATATATTATATATAAATAATATATATATATAATAAAATTTTATATTAATATATATATATTATTTTTATTTATATTATTAAATATATTATTGGAGTTATTATATATATTATATATACAATACACCATATCCCGCATGATGCAGGGTGGAGTCAATTGCAGAAATTTGAAATTCTTGTAATCATACAAGGGAATAAAACCTGGTTAAAAGGGTTCCCAGTCCTTAGAACCTTGCAAAGAACTAATCTTCATCTGATTCGACTGCGACAAAATAATAATAATATATATATATATATATATATATATATATATATATATATATATATATATATATATATATATATATATATATATATATATATATATATATATATATATATATATATATATATATATATATATGTAAGTTTCTAAATTATAAAATTATTAAAGTGGTATTTTAATAACATGTTCAGTATTAGAGGATTATTTTAAGATGTAAAGCGATGCTGGAATACATATCAACATCTTTTTAAACCATTAAAATTAATGTTCATTTTCATACCGAGGATTTCAAAGCAACTGTATGTGATATTTTTCAATCATTTAAAATTCTCCACTTCTACATAGGATATGTTACTCTTTAGTAAATGTGTGATGAATTGGAATTGTGTGTTTTGAGTAATATTTTAAAAAAAGGTTGACATTTCCTACATTATTATTATTATTATTATTATTACAGTTTGCGGCACTGCAGTCTGCTGGGGTTGTCGGTTTAGGAGCCAAAGGAATTGCGGTGGCTTCTTCTACAGGAGCAGTTGCTACTGGAGCAATTTTAAAAGGTTTGTTCTATATTTCTGCAGGAGCAGTTGCTATTGGAGCAATTTTAAAAGGTTTGTTCTTTATTTTTGCAGTTATTTAGAGTAATGATTAGTAAGCTGTAGTGAGTGTTTATAGAGTTTCACTCTACCTCTAAATATTGACTTATTTATTGACTTGAACCAAATGATATAACTAACTGTTAATTATCTTATTAATTTGGTACATACTTAATGTTATCAAACCGTAAATAAACATGATACAGTTATTAACAGTATCCAACATGTTAATCTTATACATTAATACATTAAGTATAAAGAACTCTCTATAAGATATTTAAATGAATTAATTTTTATTCCTTGAGCAGCTGTATTATAAAGGTTAGCTAAACTTGTGCATTAAATAGGTATTAATATTGGTTTTTATTTAGGATTTTAATGCTCAAATTGTATAGGGATGCATACAGTGTTTGTATTAGTACAGTTGGCAAAGGTGTTTATAAGTCCAGGTTAAACTTAACCGAGATTAAATTAAAACGTCTTAAAATTTTAAGTTTAGATACCCTGAAATATATACTATATTTGAAAGTATTCAGTTTTAGCAACATGAAAAGGGTGACAAAAGGTTTCCATATTTAACTTCAAAAAATTTTTGTTCTTGTCTGAGCAAATTAAAAATATTTAACTATAAAATAAAAAGTACTTGAGACGTTTTTAAAGTTAACGAAAGTCGTTTTTCAATTTGAAAATGGTGGAGCTGGAAACTAAAATAATTTACTGTTTTCACAGCACTGATTATACCATATATATATATATATATATATATATATATATATATATATATATATATATATATATATATATATATATATATATATATATATATATATATATATATATATATATATATATATATATATATATATATATTATATATATATATATATTATTTTATTTTATTTTATTTTATTTTTTTTCAGCTTTGAAATGATTCCTTGAAACTCATTTTCTAGCCCTTGTAAACGAATAATAAATAAGTTTAAAATTTATATAGTTGATAAATAAAATAATTTTAATTTAAATTATTAAATTTTAATACTATTTTGATCAGTTAAATATTTTTTTAATATATATTGTAGTAAATATTAATAAAAATTGATATGATGTGTTTTTTAGCAACCCAAATTAGTTCAATACTTTTAGAGAGTCTGAATTTTTTATTTATATTTTTTATTTATTTTTTTTTATCAAAGATTCAATAGAAATTTTTTTATAATTTTTCTTAGTATAAATGAGTTTTCCAAGGTAAAGAACTTAAAATTTTAACTAAAATTGTAGAAGTAGTTTAAAAGCTAATAAAAAGTATAAGTCTGGCTGATATCACCGTCTTTAGTTACTTAGGGATGGATATTGGGGTTTTAGGAGGAGGTTGAAAGAGTATATGATGATGAGTTTTAGAGAAATTAAGTAAAATATAGTTAAAGTAAACGAGTATTTTGGTCCCAACTGTATTTTGTATGAATGAGACATGGTGATCAAGGTCAAAGGTAAGGTTGCCAGATTTTATGATATGGGACACACGCATATACCTATAGAAGGGTGTTTGAAACCCGTACTGAAGCTACTATGGTATTAAACTGGGTGATCCTGGGTTGCAGGAACAACCAGCCAAAGTCGAACAACGCAAACATACTGTTTTGCTACGGAATTAGTAATATAAGAAGGGTAAAAGTTTTCTGCACGCCAGGATTCGAAGCCATTGACAACAGCGTCGCCTTTAGACAATATACGGAAGGCTCTACCACCTAACTACGCCGCCTTCCCAAAAAAAAGAAGGTATAGTAGAACGGTAAGAGTTTCAAACACCCTCATATGGATTTAAATAGATATCGAGTTGCTACAGTGATTAGAAGCAGAACTTGAAAACCGTTCTGTTATGCCCTTTCTTTTGGGCAGGCTGCGTGTTCGGTGGTAGAACCTTCTGTACATTGTCTAATGGCGATACTATTGTCAATGGTTTCTAATCCTGGCGTGCTGAATATATATATAACTTTTAAAGCACAAAATATCAAATTTTCACACAGAACGTTCATAGAAGACTGGACACACTTCGATCGCGCCCTCTCCTAATCACGTACCTTGATTCTGAGACTCTATGCTATGGATCTATATGTTAACACTAACATAATCTCTTTTTCAGTCTTCTACCTTTGCCATTTCGCGATCATTTATAAGTTTAACGATTTCATGCATATGTGCTGCTAGCAGCTGATAAAATTTTTAATATTTATCATATTTACCAATGTAAATCTTAAAATAAGCATAAAAATCTGAATTTATTTTCATTTATTTTAAAGTATGGGACAATTTATTTAGAAAACGGAATAGGGCGCAAAATACCAGACAGTTTGAAAAAAAAGGTACGTCTGGTGGGTAAAGGTAACTTTGCCGAAAAGTGAGGAAAAAAGATAAAATATTCGGGGAATGAAAGGATTACCGAATATTTGCCGGGTAAAGAAGAAATGAAAAGATTAGAAATATAAAAAAGAGATGTCTGTTTTCTGATAGAAAGAGAAAATGAAGGAATACTTAGATACTATGAATACTTGCTTAAGAGATTGACCAAGAAGGATTTCGTGTCTAAAGTGAAATGTAATCCTAAGTTGGAAGAGACGAGACCTAAATGAAGATTGCTTGATGGTGTAAACCAGGGTTCGATCTTGTGAAATGTGGTAAACTGTGAGGGGGGGGGGGAAGACAAACAAATTTTGAGTTAACGTTACAATCACACCCAAACTCCCTCAAACCTTAAAAACAAACCCATTTACTATAATATATATATATATATATATATAATATAATATATATATATTATATATATATATATACTTAATATAAATATATATATATATATATATATATGTAACATTGTAATAGTCGTTCAATCAAGGGGGGGTCGTGACATACAATAGTATTAAAAAAAGGGGTGGGGAGGAATTGACCTCAAAAGATTGAGAA
>SEYY01015109.1:30000-31293 GCA_009176605.1 Armadillidium nasatum | reverse complement strand
TATATATATATATATATATATATATATATATATATATATATATATATATATATATATATATATATATATATATATATATATATATTATATATATATATATATATATATATATATATATATATATATATATATATATATATATATGTATATATATATATATATATATATATATATATATATATATATATATATATATATATATATATATATATATATATATATATATATATATATATATATATATAATATATATATATATATATATATATATATATATATTCGTGTATTTGGAAGAGGGGAATAGTGAGATATAATTATAAAGTTAAGAATGGTATCCAGGTTACTAATCACTTCCTTTTCAAGTAAAAATGTGTTTCATAACTAAGAAAGAAATATCACTTATTTCGGTTCTTTATTTTTATTTGTTTTTTTTTTTTTTAAAAAAAAAAAAAAAAAATTTTTATTTTTTTTATAAAATATTTTTCGGGGTTTTTGCTCCTTTCCGAAAATGGAATTTTTCTGTAGACTTTCTCGCCAAAGAATAGAGTTTGTGACCTTTTGAGCACAAATTCAGTCTTATGTTAACTACCTTATGGCACCTTACAAGTTTTTAAATATCTTTATTTATTTATTTAAACGTTTTTTAAAGTAATTACTTTATAATAATAATAATAATAATATATATATATATATATATATATATATATATATATATATATATATATATATATATATATATATATATATATATATATATATATATATATATAAATAAATATTAAATAAGAGAGAGAGAGAGAGAAGAAAAAAAATATTTATGTATTCAGTAAGAATATTTCGCAAGCCAGCATAGTAGTTGCATGCAAATACAGGCATGCAAGTATTTAAATTTTTACTTTATTTTTAAAAACATTTACTTTTAACGGAGACAGGACATGCAGGCACCCTCTCCGGGTAAGTGGTAATAGAAAGGAAATTTTGTTAAAGGTTTTCATCGCTAAGTAGTCATAGAAAAATTTCGGGTAAATGAGAAAAACTCTGTTATATATATATATATATATATATATATATATATATATATATATATATATATATATATATATATATATATATATATATATATATATATATATATATATATATATATATATATATATATATATATATATATATATATATATATATATATATATATATATATATATATATATATATTATATATAATTATTATATATATATTATATTATATTTGGACTGTTAATTTTTTTTAATTTTTTTAATTTTTTGTCAATT
>SEYY01015109.1:5000-7500 GCA_009176605.1 Armadillidium nasatum | reverse complement strand
ATATATATATATATATATATATATATATATATATATATATATATATATATATATATATATATATATATATATATTGCTTCTACCGTGCTCAACGGTAGGGTGATTGACTCCGTGCTTGAGGGCGCCGGTTCGATTCCTCTTGGAAATCCTAGGTATATACTATCAGAAAAGTTCCTCTCCTCGAATAGGGCGTGCCCGTGAGATGTGAACTATATATAATATATATATATATATATATATATATATATATATATATATATATATATATATAATATATATATATATATATATATATATATATATATATATATATATATATATATATATATATATATATATATATATATATATATATATATATATATATATATATATAGAGAGAGAGAGAGAGAGAGAGAGAGAGAATATATGAGATTTGGAGTTAATATTTGAGCTTCATGTTCTTCCATCATGCTACGATCTTTTGGAGTTTAATTAATATCTTTGGTTTTGTCTTGTGCCTTTTTGATTTGTTCATTCTTATATTCAAGTCTATTGCTTGCTGAGAATGATTTTTTGCAAGCTCTAATCCTTGTAAGAGATGTTATTCCTTGTAGTTCGTGGCAAGGTACACGTTTCGTAATGTTTATATATCACTATGATGGATATATAATATATATATATATATATATATATATATATATATATATATATATATATATATATATATATATATATTAATATATATATATATATATATATATATATATCACAACTTCTTATGGTTAGAGCTCAATTTAAACATTAAAAATAAAATTGTATTGAAATTAGAAACCAACGCAGTGTCTACAGAACAAATTTAAAAAGTGAGCACAAATGCAATTTTAAAAGCGAGGAAATATTATATTATGTATGCAACACAAAGAGAATTTCATAGAACAGAGATGGTTGGAAAGAAGAGAGCGCTCCAACGAACATGTCTGGAATACATACTTTGCACCCCTTCTGTAACGATGACGTTGTGAAAGGTGGTAGCATACGAGTGGCCACTTCCTTCGAGCAGCACATGCCACTAGTACTGTAGAAAAGAGAGAGAGAGCTGAAACGTTTTATCCTCCCCCCCTTCAAATAAAAAGGATGAAGAATATTTGAAAATACGAAACAGTTTATAAGCCTTTTGGCCTTTAACTCAACCCTATCGAAAAGACGGTCAGACGTTGAGCAACCTTCCCCCTCTAGTACAGTACTCCATACGAGAGTGGATGAGACCCATGTATAGTTGGAACATTTGAGAATATAAAATATATATTATATAATATATATATATATATATATAATATATTATATATTATATATATATAATAATATATATATATATATAATTTTTTTTTTTTTTTTTTTTTTTTTTTTTTTTTTTTTTTTTTTTTTTTTTTTTTTTTTTTTTTTTTTTTTTTTTTTTTTTTTTTTTTTCTCTTCCTCTTTCTCTTCCTCTTCCTCTTCTTCTTTCTCTTCCCATCTATATGAAGTGGACAGCCTGAAAATCCCAATGATTCTCGAAATTAAAGAAATTATTAATGTCTTTATATATGGACTACGAGGTTCTGTTAATTCAGCAGTAGTGGTCCAACATTTAGTGTTTCGTTTGAGGGAGATGAGCATCTGGAGCAGATCTGGTCTATACTAACATTAAACATAAACAATGTTTCCAGAAAGTCTTTTCAATTTAATAAAAAGAAAATGACAAATACAGATAAAAAAAAAGATAAATCTTTGGTAATTATTATAAAATTTTGCAGAACGTGTTCCATCAAGATTGTGCATGATAAGCACAAATGCAATGCGATTTAAAACTTTGACAAACACTGATTGTGTATAGAACAAATCTAACAAACACTTCTCATCAACTGCCAATGTAATAAATTTTTAAATTATAAGGCTTTATGGACAATATATATATATATATATATATATATATATATATATATATATATATATATATTATATATATATATATATATATATATATATATATATATATATATGTAAAGAGAGAGAGAGAACGGAAATATTTTTAACTGAAAAATGTTTGAGGTTCGTTTAACGAATTCTCTTAAGACTTTGGTTTTTGAAAAGAGGTCGAAATGCACAAGTTTGGGGTAATATCTATTTCCCCCGAGGAATAAATATTTAATGTATTTATTTCTTTATCCCCTAAGTATAAAAATGTTATATATTTATTTTATTTATTTATTTATTTACTTACTTTGTTTTCAATATAGAATTTGAAAAAAAAATTTTTTTTTCTTTATTCATTTTTTTTTAAGTTATAAATTTGGTAAGTTTGAAAAGGGGAAAAATACAATTGTGTTATTTTAAACTTTCATTTAATTAATTTTTGAAGAGTTTCGTTGCTCTGTTTGTTTCTTTCTCTCCTTACAGTTAAGAGGCTATGGTATCGATTTCCAGCAGTTCCAAGGTTGATTCAGTCTTTCATAATTATTTAATAGGGGTACTGAATTCT
>SEYY01015107.1:7500-15992 GCA_009176605.1 Armadillidium nasatum | reverse complement strand
TATACCAGTGAAAAGTGCAGACTAAGAGGAATACATTGAGTTCAGTTTCAAAGCAATTGAAGCAAGTTTTAAGCTGTCACTGGACTGGTGGCGTGAAGTTGTTTGTTTAACGATTTGGTAAAATTTTCAGTGAGCAACTTAGTTAGTTTTTAGAAAAAAATCACGAAAATTATAATTTTCCTTAATTTCAATATAAAGAAACAAAATAAAATTACATATTAGAGTATAAAAAAATAAAGTTTCGATAAAAATAAATCCTATCAATTTAGGTTTGAAAATATGTGTATTCATTATTCAAGCTACATTATTTGGTTGTTATTGTAACTTGATGTTTTTTTTATATTTATAGTTATTATTAAAATGTTTATAAACAATGATTATAATAATATAGTGGTTACTAAAACTTGTTATATATAAAAATAATAATAAAATATATAAATTACATTTATAAATTGCAAAGTAATTTTGTTGGAAATTATGTTTTTAATTCCCAAGAAAGAGTTAGCGGACTGTTGACTTCATTAGTGGACAAAAAGAATTTATTTGCGGATTTGTGATAGCGGATTTGTAATAGCGGATTTGCGATAGCGGAAAGGAGAGGCAGAAATAGTTAAGAAATGCCAAACAAAGTTTGTGGAATTGCGAATTGCGGACAGCAAAAATATATTGCGGGTGCCCACCTCTGAAATTATCAGTTATGTTTTGGGATTGATGGAAACATGTTGCTGAATACATTAACGCTGATGAATTATATTTGTTTTTTTTTTAATTTTATTTTCAATGAAATAATGTGTATATGAATAATTATTTACATATTTATTTACCATTGCAGCTAATTAAAAATGCCTAAGATTAAATCCATAACTCAGCAACAGACTCTCGAAAAATATGGTGGTAGTCCGTGTGAATTATTAATGACAGAACCTAGTACATATAGGCAAATCATTCAATACTGCTATTTTATTAGTCATACTAGCTCCAGTGCCGACCTTTTGAATATCATTTATCAAATTTGTAATACTCTCAAATCTATTTGGCTGAATGTCAACCCAAGGCTTTTCCCTGTTACAGAAAAGTCTCTTTATAGAAAGGTTAAAGATCATTTAACCTCAGTGGAAAACAACAAAAGGAAACATGGTAAAGCTCAAGTCAAAGAGAATCTTGATGGTAAATTAGACAGTTTTTTTTATATCTCTGCTTGAACTTGTCCTTTGAACATTAAACCCTGCAGTGATAGAATGGTAAATTGTAAAATGGAAAACTATGAACAGTTACACATTATATGCATTTGCTTAACAATTGCAAAAGTCCCATTAGAGGACAGAGCTTATCTATGAAATCAGAGAATTAAAACTAAACCTAAAGGAGCATACCAGCTTTTTTCAATATACTAAGCCGCTATAAAAAGAGATAAAAAGCTCAGATATGATGAACAAGTATTGCATTAACAATGTTATATAATATATATATATATATATATATATATATATATATATATATATATATATATATATATATATATATATATATATATATATATATATAATATATATATATATATAATGAAAAAATTGATATATAAAAATAAAAATAACTAAATTCTCTTTGACAAGTTAGGAACCCTCAACTCTTTTCATGCCCCAGTATTTAAAATATCTTTTCTTTATATTAAAATAAATATTTAAATGACAAAAAATTAAATGAAGTTTCATTAAATTTTAGGGTTTGGGGTCTAACAACCGATTTTTGAGATGGGTGGCCAGGGAGATTGGTATTACCATAACACATTTATGTTACACAGGAAATAACAATAAAAGTATTTCAAAAAGTACATACTTGAAGTAGTCTCATAAGATGGTAAGACTCCATTTTCTGGCTCGGAATTACCGACAACCTGTATGGATAATTTTCGGTATTCGGAATTGTTTGAAGGAGAAGTTAATTTCTGAAGGTAAGAGTAAACCTCCTCCAGAGTGATTTTCGGTATTATTTCGATCTGAAAACATTAATTTTTAAAGAAAAACATAAAAAAATTATATTATGTTTATTTTTAATATCATATATATATATTATACAGTATATATATATATATATATATATATATATATATATATATATATATATATATATATATATATATATATATATATATATATATATATATATATATATATATATATATATATATATATATATATATATATATATATATATATATATATATATATATATATATACTATATATATATATATATATATATATATATATATATATATATATATATATATATATATATATATATATATATATATATATATATATATATATATAATATATATATATATATATATATATATATATATATATATATATATATATATATATATATATAATTATATATATATATATATATATATATATATATATATATATATATATATATATATATATATATATATATATATAAAAGTTGCACCTAAAAAGAAAAAGCGTTTAAATAGTGTTTCATAATTTTTCTTTTGTTCTCAAAAAATTTACGTAATCGACAACGGATAATCGAAGGAAATATCGATAATGCAAAATAAACTGATATAAAATAATCAAACACTTATATATGAATTTACTGATATTAAAGTATGATTCTGCATATAGAATTTCACAGATGATTGAAATGTTGATATAAAGTGAATTAGAGAAACCAAATAAAAAGCTATGTACAAAACGAAAGCTGTAATATTATCACTATCAATGTTGCTGTTAATAATGGTGTCTTGATGAGATTTCAATAGGATCCAAATGAATTTACGAATCGGATTGAAAACAAATATAACAATCAAACAGCTTCAACAATTATATCAAAATAATCACAAAAGTTTTTGGCACAATTGAGAATAAATTCCAGAACTAACAAATCAAAATAGTTGCTACAATTTAATTTAAATGGAGCGAAACGGTTAACAGCATGTTAACATTAAGTATCCTGTGAACTCTCTGAGTGCATTGCGAAAAGTAGCATAATTCCAGAACACAGGGAGAAATAAATATACCTAATGACTGTCTCAATTACTATATATTAAAGATCCACCTAGTTCGGATCACACTAAAATACTTGTAAGAAGGTTTTGTGGCAAAGAAAACCTTCAAGCAGTTACTCCTCATCTGGAATATAAGAGAAAGCGGAAAATGTAAAGGCTGCGGATGCAGAAGCAGAGGGAGTAGACTCTTAGGATGTAGGAGTGGAAGTGGCAGGAGAAGACGATGCAAGAGCATAAACTGGTTTTAAGCGTTCAATAGAAACATGTACGACCTGTCGTTTGGAAGCTGAAGCTTGGAACCCCATTTTAATCGCTCAAAAACTATCAAGGGATTTATACATGGTGTTTCTAAGGCTTTCCTGATGCAGTCAACATGGACATAATGTGAATATAAATTTTAAAGCTTCCGAATATGTGTCCTGAGATGGATGCAAAGACAGAAGTACTATAACTTCAAGCTCATTTGTGCGAGATAAAAGCTTCTTTATGAGAGTTATGAATAAATCTCTTCATGAATATGTCTAAATTCTGCTTCTTTTGAAGGAGCGGAAGCAAAGAGATCAGCAAGACACAAAGCAGTTTTACCAGTAACAACCTGAAACGGTGAATCCCAGTTTCAGATTCACTGGAAATATAATGCAGACTGAGAAGAACCATTCTCAGCAAAAGCAATGAATAGTTCTTCCTGACGGGGTTTAAGGGGAAATTCAAGGTCCCTCAGAAGCGTTCCATGAAGTCGCTGGACTTAGAGTGGTAGTCAACTGAAAACCAGTCAAGTATGAAAGTTCTTAGAACTCGCTTGAGAACTGGGTACCTTTTCTGTCAAAATGTATAGTGGCAATTCAAATATGGAATTCCACAGTAAAAATATATACGAAACTGATATAGAAAAAACTTCCATCCATTTCATATTGCGGTCAAGGTAGGTAAGAAAGCAATAAGCAACAGGATGACTGCCAAGCAGGAAGCAGGAGGAAAAGAACCGACAATATCAATGTAAAATGTTTCAAGGCGTTGAGATGGGATTCCTTACTGCCCCAAGTGAAGATGGTGCATCTGTGCACTTTAAAAGTCTGACACTGGTGGCAATCATGAACCTGTGAGCGGTTATCCCGATCCAAATTAGGCTAAAAATAACATGTCTTAAGTAATTTGAGGGACACTTTTACACCAGGATGGGACATGCTATAAAGGTCATCAAGAGCTGCCTCCTAATGGGGGAAGACACAAAAGACAGTGGATGAATTGGTGAAACGTCACCTCACGCCACACCACACAGAAAGACTGTCGGACAATGGAAAAGATTTAAACCTATTTCATGAAAGAAGGAACTTAGGATCAGTTTCCTAAATGGAAGGTCACTGGATCAAGAAAAACAGCAGAGTCAGATCAATGGAGAGAGTCAGTAACAAAAGGTATATTAACTAACAACTAAATACAAAAGTGATATATATATATATATATATATATATATATATTATATATATATATATATATATATATATATATATATATATATATATATATATATATATATATATATATATATATATATATATATATATATATATATATATATTATATATATATATATATATATATATATATAATATATATATATATATATATATATATATATATATATATATATATATATATATATATATATATATATATATATATATATATATATATATAATATATATATATATATATATATATTATATATATATATATATATATATTATTATATATATATTATATATATATATATATATATTATATTATATATATATATATATATTATATATATAATATATATATATATATATATTTATATTATATATATAATATAATATATATATATATATATATATATATATATATATATATATATATATATATATATTATATATATATATATATATATATATATTTCGTGTGGCTCCATAGCTCAGTCGATCGAACACTCGTTATGGCAAACGAGAGGTCCAGGGTTCGAGGCCTGGCCGGAGCGGGAAATGTGAGCGGTTTCTCCTTGCGCTTAGTTCCGAATGACTCAGTCGTTAAACGAGTACATCAGTGGAGTGCCCTTGCCACTGATGGGAATAATCTCCGGCATCCGCGATAGGCCTGGCCCAGCCAGCGGTATCCGCCGTGGGCCCGTGAAACCCTAGGATCTTCCTCGAAAGATCCAACTGACAGAACGATAGTTCTTCCTGGGGGATGAATATTATTTATTTTATTTTATATATATTTCATAGATGATATAACTTCCATCAGGAAGGACAGATGATGCTCCTAACAGTCACTCTTAGCTCGAATCTAGCTGTAAAAATCGTCTACAAGAGGTTGTGGTTTATGCACAAACTGACTCGTGACTCTCAAAGAAATTTTCAACATATAGAACAGATAAGTAATCAGTAAAGAGTTCACGGTCGAAAGTAAGAGTCAGTCAGTTTTTAACTGGTCGATGGGTATCGGAGTGCCCATCCACTATCTGATGATAGCACCTGATAAAGCATCAGTACCTAGCTGGAAGTTCTTCACATCATGGGGGCAAAACGGAGTGCAGAAGAGGAAGATACGGTGGCTTTCATTTCCCCAAAGGCAGGGTAAGCTTCGTCAGTCCACGGAATAGAGTTAGGCTTGGAAGGACAAGCCTAAATCAGGTCGATTAAAAGGAAAACAATGCGATAAAAATTGTGTATGATTAGGAAGTAGAACCCAAGCATATCCAGAAACTGACAAAGAGAAACATAGTCTGAAGGACGGGGATACGAAGCAATCTTCATCTTCAAGGCAGCAGAAGTGGAAAAACCAGCCGAAGAAACATTAAAATCAAGGGAATCTAAAGAGGACGAAAAAAAAGTTTGTCAGAAACAAGCTCAAAGAGTTTTCCTGAAGAGGAAGATCGGACAAATGTAAGAAGCATGTTCCTTTTCTATAGAAGAGAAAATAAAGCAATCCATATAAACAGTGACAAAAGAGATATTACGAAAGATAGTCTATGTAATTCAGAAAGGTGCACTAGTGTTAAGAAGACCAAAATACATAAAAATAAATCCGAAAAGACCAAAAGAAGTGATGACCGGTTTTATCAGTAATCAGGATGAAGACCCACCTTTTTGAAGACTGAAACGCCGTAGGACTTGGATATACTGTGAATGAAAGGTAAAAGATAACTGTGGAAGCTCTAAACCCCTTCATGATCACCATTAACCTGGTCCCGGATAGAAAATTCTTTTTCAGCCTAAATCAGCACGCCCTTTGATGTAACTTTATGAAATACCAGAGAGGTAAAGATGAATAAAAGGTGAAGTTAGTTTAGGAAATTGACGAATCAATTTGTCTACCACGGAAGAGGAAATAGTATGAAAAATAAAAGGAATGTCACTTCAATGCATGCAAGAAAGTTAATGTAGAGACAGGTTTTATTATCTAAAAATGGTAAAGCTACCACAATCTATAAGTAATCTATATCGATGTAAAAAATCCATAACTAACAATGGTTTAATGATACCAGCGATCACGAAAGTCCACTGAAACTCAGTCGAAAGTGAGATGCACCTGAGTTCACCATGACACGACCGGAAACCATTTCTCTGATGATACAGTTACTCCAGAAGAGCTTAAAGGATAACAGAAGACTGAACATGGAGAAAATACTCTAAAGGAGGTTCCAGAGTTCACAATAATCTCGATTTTAGGGCTGAAGATTTTAACCAAATATAGAAGCAAGTGCTGAGAATAGCTCCTACCTCAAAATCTTCATATAGTTTTTTGGAAGTCGTGAAGTCGGAAGTCAAGACATAGTAGACATGTAGACATCGGAGAAATTAAACGAGAAAGTGGTGTTTAGGCCACTTTTATCTGGTCAAGAGCAACAGTTTTTGAAAGAGCCCGACCTGGCTCCGTAATATATGTGCTAACGACGCACATGCAGCCGTTGAATGTCTGAGAATGGGCATACCTCAAGCGGAATTTGCATGGCCAGACTGTGAGCTGAAAAAAATTTGATCGGTAGAACTTCAGCTTACAGGCGGAAAGACCACGTGAAAGTTGTCCAGAAACACTTTGTGCAAAATTGAATATTGTAGGTACCAGTGAGACACCATTATCCATAAAACCCAATGGAGATAAATAGATAGATAGATAGATAGATAGATAGATAGATAGATAGATAGATAGATAGATAGATAGATAGATAGATAGATAGATAGATAGATAGAGAGAGAGAACTGTTCTAGCTTTCAAAACAGCTTGAATCCTGTAGGATAAGGTTTTCATCTGTATTCACACTCGCAGCTAAGGACCGTATATCGCCAAGAATAACTGATAAGTTGCCTATGAATTGCCTTCCACTTAAAAGCTGTTGTAAAACTTCTGCCTATCTTATTACAGAGTGATGTAATCGATGTTCACAAATTAGTAAAATTTCTTCGTCCACTTCCGAATTCGAAATTTTCCCCCACATCGTGCGGAGGAAGATTAGCTAAAGCGTGATTGAACTTAAAGTGTTAAGACTAGATAAAAGCCAGAAAAGATTCAGTCACACACACATTATTATTATATATATATATATATATATATATATATAATATATATATATATATATATATATATTATATATATATATATATATATATATATATAATATAAATTTCTCTTTTTAGAGAATCTGGTTCTCGTAATAAAAAAACAAAAAATGCTCGAAACATGCTGTAGAAAATATATTCTTGAATAAAATTAATAAGTTTTCTTAAATTCCGAAAAATTATTTACATCAACGTTTCGGGATATTTCTACTCCCCACATTCAGGATATGAATGTTTCTAAAACTTCTTTATAATACAAATGAATAGCGATGGTACTTCTTACTTTTTGTTGGTATATGACAATTAAATTAATAATAATTTAATGTGAGAATGCATATTGAGAAATTACAATGGAAGGAAAACATCAAAACAGATGTTATTAAAAAGGGCTCTGTCGTTGTTGAGGGGTAATTTGAGACTGGAGATGTATATGAATTATAAGATTTTCATGCTTAGAAGTTGGTTGATTTGGGTGATAAAGGAGAAATGATTATGGTTTATAGGATGATTTTTAATTATATAATATAACTGTGGTTTTTAATTCTGGAGGGATTAGGTAAGGTGAAAAGATTTTCTGTTCAAGCTTGGCGACCTCTTTGTTCCTCTGTTCTGACGGAGGGCTGGCACTGGGCGCTACCAACATATGTGTCGTTGTAAACATCACAGGTATAATTATATATAAATGAGAGTGCACTCTTTTGTATTTTATAAATATACCTGTGGTGTCTGTAACACAGAACCATATATATATATATATATATATATATATATATATATATATATATATATATATATATATATATATATAATATATATATATATATATATATATATATATATAATAATAATAAAAAAAAA
>SEYY01015107.1:0-2500 GCA_009176605.1 Armadillidium nasatum | reverse complement strand
GAGTTTTTGAGTCATTGAAAACGACCATGTTTTTTCTGTCCAAATTTGAAATTCGAGAAAGATCAGAGGTTAGTTGCTCCAAGGCTACACTACAAAAACTATCCTAACGAATCGTTGGGACAAGTGGCCGAAATGTCACAGTAAAATTATCAATAGAAAAAAAGACATGTTAAGAAAGTCGCTTCACCGATTTATTTTCTAATAAGAAATTAACTGAAATTTTTATTTATTTATATTTTTGCTACTTGTCCCAACGATTCGTTAGGACAATTTTTGCAGTGTACCATCCTTGCGTCGACTAACTGCTCTTGGGAGGGGCTTATCTCAAATTGAAAGGAGTAATGAAGAGTGGAGTCATTGGCATAGGAGTGGATAGGTGATGAAGTAATAGAGAGAAGGTCATTAATCAAAATTAGAATGATGTTGGATATAGGACAGAACCTCGAGGAACACTTTTATTAATAGATTTAAAGGATGATCGATGGCCGTCTACAACAGCTGCTATAGAACGACTTAAAAGGAAATCAGAGAGATGAATACAGAATGGATAGATTCCTAAAGAGGGAAGTTTGGAAATCAAAACTTTGTGCCAGACTCTACGAAAGCTTTCGATATGTCTAGCACGACAGCAAGAGATTTACCGAAATGCCGAAGAGCGGAGGACCAAGAGTCAGAGAGAAGGGAAAGAAGATCACCAGTAGAGAGTTTCTTTCGAAAGCCATACTGGCGATCAGAGAAAAGATTAGAAGAATTGAGATGTTTCCAAATCTTTCTGTCAAGGATAGATTCGAAAACTTTAGAAAGAACGGAGGTCAAAGAAATGGGATGGTAGTTGCAGGATTGAGAGGGGTCCCCTTTTTCGACACAGAGTGCTATATAATATATATATATATATATATATATATATATATATAAACAAACTCGTGTGAATAATGCAATGGACTCCCTATATCCATTTAAGATTTTTTTTTTTAAACATGATTTTCAAGATTAAAGAGTGACATGTTCCAAAACTATGTACTTAAAAGTTGAAAGTTTGTAAGTAAATTATATTACTATAAAATTGAAGGAAATGTGTCAAAGAATTTATTAGTTCCGTTCATGAAAGAATGATCGTAGTGATTCAAATAGTTGGATCAAAAACGTGGACTGAAGAAGCAGATAAGACTGTGTGAAAAAACGTGGCACACGAGATCTTCTCAAAGGGGAGAGTATGAAACTGAAGAGTTCAAAAAACTAATATCAGCTGTGAAAGAAAAATAGGTGAATTGCTTCTACTGTTTAAAAGAGTTTAAAGATAGCCATTGTGATTGGTAAAGTGGATTAGACGATAAGCTCTAGCCTCCCCCTTTCAAGAAGAGTTCTTTTACTAAAACAAAAATAGGTGAATTGCTCCTACTGTTTAAAAAGAGTTTAAAGATAGCCATTGTGATTGGTAAAGTGGATTAGACGATAAGCTCTAGCCTCCCTCTTTCAAGAAGAGTTCTTTTAGTAAAACAATTCCAAATACATGACGCATACTACACACAGAAACAAACAATACTCCTGTAAAGATCAAACAACTAGGGTGGTGTGAAGAAGTTTCAAAGACTTGTCGGATTTCCAAATGTCCAACTCTTAGAGGCTTGTTTATTTCAACCATGAAAGGTCACTAGAAAAATAAGTTTGAGTTTATTAACAGTAGTGAAAAGTTTGAGTTCTGTAGCTCCAATGATGATGTAATAACTATATAGTAGATTACTATAAGTGGATAAATGATGGAACTGAGTTGTTGAGGAATTGAAAACAGCCTTTTTTTTATTTCAATTAGATGTACGCGAAAGATCAGAAATCAATTGCTGACTGTCCAGAATTTGACCACTGCGCTATTTAATTGTGGTTGCACAGAATGATTTTTTTTTTTTTTAAATATGAAGAATAAGGAAGAGTGGAATCCTTCGCAGAAGATGGATAGGTGGCTGACTGACAGATAAGAAGCAGATAATAAAAATTCTCAAAAAGCAATGAAGTTAATACCTTATAGAGAAAAACATAAGAATAAATTAATTCTGTTGAGATTATATGTGAACAATTAAAACAAACATGCTTGGATAAGGAACCAAAGTCGTAACCTCGTTTCTCACCAGTGAAATCCTTTGCAAATCCAAACTTAAATCGTGTGTGTGTGAGTGTGTGCAAAACAAAATTATATATATATATATATATATATATATATATATATATTATATATATATATATATATATATATATATATTATATATATATATATATATATATATATATATATATGCACCTGTATTTATCAGCTTGAAAATTTACAGAAAGGAAAAATCCCAAAATTCCATAAGTATTCCTATCGGAACAGTAAACCTCATATCCTAACTGTTCCTTTGTCCTTAGTGTATCAAATAAAGGTTCACTCATTATTAACTGTAAAAGTAAAAGTAAAGTATCATAAGAAGTCATAAACGTGATTACTGTTAACAGTAGTATTAATGGT
>SEYY01015106.1:7500-22671 GCA_009176605.1 Armadillidium nasatum | reverse complement strand
TTTTTTTTTGCGCGGGAAAATAATTGTCGATTCATATGGCTATATTATGTCGTTATTACATTATTATTACTTAACTTTATTCAACAAAATGTATCTTCCGATATTTATTTTATTATTTATAAAATATTTTACATTATTATTTTGTTTACAAAAATTCATAATTAATTTATAAATTCACTTTATTTCACGAAAAAACATATCACTTTTATTTTAAATTGGTTTACGTTATAAATTATTCTTTTTCTTAAAGAAAACTATCTATTTTATGGATAACCTTACTAACTTCACTATTCACTAACTATATATATATATATATATATATATATATATATATATATATATATATATATATATATATATATATATATATATATATATATATATATATATATATATATATATATATATATATACCAGCTATAGTAGTTATAATTTAATTTTCATTACAGCTCAGCCTAAATTTATGGAATCAGACTACAGCGCCATAAATAAGCTTCATAAATATGTAAGTCCATTCTTCGAACATTTTTATCTATTCTTATTTATGTATACCGTATATATATATATATATATATATATATATATATATATATATATATATATATATATATATATATATACTATATATATATATATATATATATATATATATATATATATATATATATATATATATATATATATATATATATATATATATATATATATATATATATATATATAATATATTTAATAATTGTTAAAAATTCAAAAAAACAAAATAATTTTTTTAAAATAAATGTACATAAACATAAAGCAGTTATTTTTCAACATAGTCTCTCTCTCTAATCTAATACACTTTTGAAGGGGTACACTCTCAAATCTGGTACCTTTTACGCAGTCTTTTATTTGTAAACAAAAAGAAATCAGGTTGGACAAATTCAGGGCTGTAGGGTGTATGTTGTAGGATTTCCCATCGTAGCACAGCCATGACAACCATCGAAGAATGCGATGGAGCGTTGTGGTGATAAAACATGATGCCACGATGAAATTTTCCTTGTTTTTTCGCAAATGCTTCTTCAAGTTTTTTTAAAACTTGTGCGTAGTATGCTCCTGTGAGAGTCTGTTGTTCTTGAAGATAGTCTACCAAAATAATTCCTTTCAAATCCCCAAAAACAGTGGTTATTAGTTTTTGCGCCGATTTCTCGGATTTGAATTTGATTGGTTCAGAAGATCCTCATGGGTGGAAGCCACTACTTGACTCTTTATTACTTTTAGGATCATATTGGGAGATCCCAGTCTCATCGTCAGTTATGATACGATCCGTAAATTCGAGAGGGAGATATTCGGTCAAAATCGAAAATGCTGAGCCATGAGAAATGTCCATTGCAGAAGCTACCTAATCAATGGTAATTCGAAGGTCTTCCACAACCAATTACTGCACTTTCACCACCATTTCTTGATACGTTGACGTTGACGTTGACGTTGACTTTGACGTTGGTGGTCTTTTCTTCGTTGAATCACCATGCACGTCTTCTCAACCATCTCGAAAACGGCTAATCCACTTATAAACTACCAAACTGCCGTTTTATTGAAATATCATCATCAAAAATCTTTTGCAAAGTCTCAATGATTTACGAAGGTGTCCACCCAAAATTAAAAAGGAATTTAATACCGGCCCTCACCTCAAAATTCATGTTTTTCATAGGCTAAAAATATTACACTTTTTTAAAGACACCTACACTACACAATGACCGATGAATGAATGAATGAAATAACCTGTTGAAAATCATCGTTATAGACTGGAGAAATGATCAGTAATGTTTTATCATGGAAATGCTCGACCTCATTGCACAGGAACACTTTTCCGCGTATTTACCCCTATATATATATATATATATATATATATATATATATATTATATATATATATATATATATATATATATATATATATATATATATATATATATATATATATATATATATATATATATATATATATATTATATTATATATATATATATATATATATATATAATTCACTTATCACCTTTCCCACTTTCGTGGGTGGTGCCCGCCACAATTCCCTTACAAACCAACCCCTTACCTTTCATTCCACCACCGCCCTTAATCTCTCTCTGTCTCTCCAAATCTTCTAGCCTCTTCTAAACTCAAATTCCTTCCAACCAAAATCTCTCTTACTCCATCCATCCATCTCCACTTTGGCCTTCCCGCCCTCCTACCCCCATCCACCTCGGATCTAAGTACCGTGCCATTCATTCTACACATATGTCCAAACCATTTTAGTACACCCTCCTCCGCTCTATCCACTACATCTCTCTTCCATCTACACATCTCCCTTATTCTTTCATTTCTAACCCTATCAATCCTTCTTAATTTACATATTGCTCTTAAACCTTTCATCTCAAAGACATTCAAACTTTTCCTCGTCCGAGCATTTATCATCTATGTTTTACACTCATACATTACAGAAGGTAAACATTCTTATCTTTAGTTCTTTCGAAATTTTTCCTTTTTTCCATACTTCTCTTAGGCCCACTAACACTTTCATTCCCTCTATCACTCTATTCTTATTTCTTTTTCCGTCCCACCCTTAGCTTCCACCAACATTCCTAAATATTTGAATTCATCCACCTCCTCAAGTATCCTTTCCCCCACTTCTATACCTCCCCATTTCTCCCTCCACATCTCCTCATCCCCACCTCCAATCCTCATAACTTTACTTTTTTGCTGGATTGATTTTCAATCTCATGTTTGTACGTTTCCCCTCAAACTCTCTCACCAGCATTCTCAACTTTTCTCCAGATTCTGCCACCAACATTTGCAAAAAGTAAAATGTTCATATCCCATTCACCCTCCATATTTCTCAACCTAATACCATTCCCTTCTCTCTCCATTTCCCTAACTACACCATCCATCAATAGGTTAAATAACCATGGCGATATAACACACCCCTGTCTCAATCCCACCCCTATGCTAAACCAATCCGATAGTTTCCTCTTCACCCTCACTCTTGATCTACAATTCGCATAAAAGACTTCGATTCCTTTCAGTAATTTCCCGTTAACCCCCTTTCCATTAATATTTCGAGCAACTTTCTCTTACATACTCTATCGTATGCTTTTTGCAAATCCAGAAAACAAACATACTCCATTTTATTCTTTTCACGTAATTTCTCTGTAATCAATCTCAGTGTGAATACCTGTCCACACATCCCCTACCTTCTCTAAAAACCCCTTGTTCCTCACCCATTCCCTCACTTGTCAATTCTTTCGTTCTCGTCATTAACATCTTCCCATAAATCTTTCCTATCACGCTCAATAGACTAATCCCCTTATAATTTTTACAAACCATCTTATCACCTTTTCTTTTGTATATGGGTACAATGCAGGAGTCCTGCCATTCCTGAGGCACTTTCTCTTCTCTCCAACACACATTAAACATTCTCACCAACCAGTCAATCAACTCTCTAGGTCCCTTCCTTTATCATCTCTCCATATATACCATCCATTCCTGCGATTTTCCTTTCTTTACCTTTCTCACCGCTACTTCCACCTCCTCTTTACTAATATTTCTTTCCTCATCTTCACTAACTATCTCCCCATCATTTTCTCCCCTCCCCCTAATCTCTCCCTTCGTTCAATAATTCACTAAAGTACATTTTCCTCTCTCCAACTTTCTTCTCTCCCTGTAATATTTCTCCATCTTCCCCTTTCACTCCCTCTCCCCTCTTCTCCTCATTTCTTCACCTTATTTACCTCTTTCCAAAACATTTTGCTTCTTTCCTTAAAATTTTCTGCTAACTTTCTACCCCACTCCTCTTCTTCTCTTCTTTTTGCTCTCTTGACCTCTCTTTTCACCTCCCTACGCCTCTCCCTAGATTCCTCCCAATCCATAGCCTCCTTTGTACCCAGATACCTGTTAAAGGCGTCCTTCTTTCTTTTCACCATATTCTCCAAATCTTCATTCCACCATTCACTCCCTTTCCGCCTTCCATTCCCTATTTTCTTCACTCCACACACACTTCTCGCAACCTCCACTAAAGCTATCCTCAATTTACTCAATTCCTTTTCAACACCCTCCACCTCACTCCTCATTATCTCTCTTCACTTCTCTCTTATTCCTCTTATGTAGTCATCTCTATTTTCTTCTTCTTGCAACCTTTCTACCTCACCACCTCCACCACCCTATTTCTCACCTTTACTTTCTCCCAACCTCCTTTAACCTTGACCCTCGCCACTACTAAGTAATGGTCAGATATACCCATGGCTGCTCCTCTTAATACATTTACATCTAATAATCTACTCCTCTCTTCCCATCTCACATACGAAATCCAACAGTCCCTTCTCCCCATTCACCCCACTCACCCATGTTAACTTGTGAATATCCTTCTTCATAAACCATGTATTACCAATCATCATTCTTCTTGCTGCACACATTCCAATTAATTCTGTCCCATTTTCATTCACATCTTCTACCCCAAAGGGTCCTACTATTCTTTTCACACTTCTATTACTTACCCTCGCATTCAGGTCGCCCAACAAGCATATATGATCCCCATTATCAAAATTCCCCACACTCACTCAGACTCTCCCAGAATGCCTCTCTCTCTCCTTTACATTTGTTCCCACTACCGTGCATAAGCATATATAAAAACCCAATACTCTCTCCGTACCCTTAATCGTACCTAGACTATTCTAGCTCCTATACTACCACTCCCTTTCACATAACTCCACCACATATCTTTCATAACTATAGCCACTCCCTCCCTTGCTCTAATCCTCTCATTTACACCTGCGTATATCCCTTTGTACATTCCAAATGATATTTCCCCTTTACTCTTCAACGTTTCTGTCAATGCCAACACATCAAATCCCTTTTCCTTCATCACTATTCCCACTTCTTCTTTTTCTCTTCTTTATTCACTCCCCTTACATTTAATGTTCCCACTTTCAATATCTTAGTAGCTCCCTCCTTACAGCCATCACTTTCAACTTCACCCACTCACTGACTCACACGAAATATGGCGCTTTATGGTACGTTCCACTTCCTGAGGATACTACCAATTCCTCGAGGCCCCTACCTTACCACCACCAGCCACCTATATTATATCACCTAACTTATTCAAACTTATGCATATAAATACTTAATAAAAATATTAAATCTTAACTAATAACAAAAACTAAAATAATAATCATCAAAATATATAAATATACCACTCCTACTAATTTATAAATATATCACTATCATTAAAAAACATTAATAATATAAAATAAATATAAAAATATTAAAAAACTAAAATAATAGATAAATAAAAAATAGTCTAAAAATATAACAAAGTACAATAATACGATCTAGAAACACAATAAAATAAATAATAAAAATATATATTATATCATATATATATATATATATATATATATATATATATATATATATATATATATATATATATATATATATATATATATATATATATATATATATATATATATATATATATATATATATATATATATATATATATATATATATATATATATATATATATATATATATTAAAATTCTATGAGGGGAACTTTCAATAAAATTTCTTAATAGGATTCGTATGAATGATCGAAAGAGCTCATTGAAACAATCGAGTCAATCATTGTACCATTTGGCCACACTTTATACATACTGTATATACATATATGTGCATTTATATTTTGTCACTTCTATCTAATTTCAGGGACAATATTAGCTAGTTCGTTTTAGCTGTTTTTGAGAAGAGTAATTCATTTCTCCATAAATAAATTTATAATAAAGTTTTTGACCTCTCTTGTTTGTCAAAAAGTATTCGTGTTATTGGCAAAGTGTTCAAAATCATCGTCAGATGAAAAGAAATCTGTTATTTTTTTCCTTTTAGGTATTGAACTCTTTTTTTTTTTCTAAGACAGTGAAAAAGGGGGGCAAAATTTACTGACAGGAAAAGCTTGCAATAAGAATAACTTTTTGCCACTTTATTATTATTATTATTATTATTATTATTATTATTATATTATTATTATTATTATTATTATTATTATTATTATTATTATTATTATTATTATTATTATTATTATATGCTCAGGCGTGAATGAAATGATGTATTACTCTGACCATTTATTAAGATACTTCGTGAAAAGAATTTGTGAAGTTAGTGAAATGGGAAGATCGTCACATCGAATAAAAAATATAAAGAGAAAAGGAGATAGAACAGAATATTAGAAACAACGTTGCAGATGGATTCAAGGAGCTGTACGGTGGTCTTCTACAACAGACAAGGAATCAATTGATATATAGAGGGAAAGGATATTAACGAGGTTATAGATAGAAGAACAGATACAAAAAATAGGAAAATTTAGAAATCAGAGCGTTGTCATAATCTGTTGAAACCCTGCTAGATTTCCAGTATCACAGAAAAATATTTACAAAATGCCGAAGAACACGACGTTTGAAGGTGTGTAAGTCATAGGAAGTTGGAAAAATAGAAGAAGGGAGTGTGTTCCAGACTTTTAGAGTACATGTAGGACAGAGCATAGCGGTTGAGTCTGGGGTCAGAGAGTTGGACAGAGAAAGGATGAGACTGTGTAGAAAGTCGAGTCGCACGAGACCTTTCTCAGTGGAGAAGAAAATAATTGATTAAAAGTTCCTTCACATAACATTCGCAGGGGACCTAAAATAAAGCAAAAGATCTTTTCAAAACTTCACGCTAAGGATTCATTGGAAACTTTGCAAAGAACAGAAAGAAAAAAGGTTGAAATTAATAAGCATACACTAATCAATCTACAAAGACAGGATGCAATATATATATATATATATATATATATATATATATATATATATATATATATATATATATATATATATATATATATATATATATATATATATATATATATATATATATATATATATCACCTCTGGTGGGCAAAGGCCAGAGGCCTACTACAATTCCACCAGAGTTAGGGGGAAAAACGGAAGAATGGTCAAATTAAAGGCCGACGTGACCTGATACACAACGTTTGAAGGTGTGTAAGTCATAGGAAGTTGGAAAAATAGAAGAAGGGAGTGTGTTCCAGACTTTACCGGTAGAGTACATGTAGGACAGAGCATAGCGGTTAAGTCTGGGGTCAGAGAGTTGGACAGAGAAAGGATGAGACTGTGTAGAAAGTCGAGTCGCACGAGACCTTCTCAGTGGAGAAGGTATGCGACGAGAGAGTTCAGAAGAGCAGTGTCCGTTGTAATAGCGATAGTAAAGAGAGAGTGACGCAACAATTCGACGGGCAGAAAGAGATTGAAGAGAGTTAGTAAGAGCAGGAGAGTTGATGAGACGAAATGCCCTTAGACTCCACCTTCTCTAGGAGAGCTGTATGTGTGGAACCACCCCAGATGTGTGAAGCATACTCCATACAGGGGCGAACAACCAAATACCATCAGACCGTACGCCTTCTTAGTATTAATCTCAGAGAGCAGAAATAACATCTTTAGAAGAAATTCTAATTTTAGGCATAATTGAGTTAGATGGGGTTGAAGGAGAGAATAGCTCCGGAATCGTCTATGGTTGAATTAGAGGCAAAAGTTTGAGCAAAGAGTTCAGCTTTAGAAGAAAGGTAAAACAGCAGTTGTGCCGTCGGAAGATATTAAAGGAGGGAAAGAGGAAGAAGCAAAGTTAGAGTTGACATTTTTTGCAAAATGCCAGAAGAGAGAGGAAGCAGAAAGATTATTGCATTTCTACGGAGAAAGGAGTTTTTAGTGTTACGAAGGATAGATTTTGCACGATTCCGGGATGAAATATAAGTAGCGTGAGTTTCTGGAGTTTGAAGACGATGTGGTAATGCCACCCTAACCCTGAAGTGGAAGTAGGACAGAAGTTAGATTAGGATGGTGCTGATATAAGAAATATAAATTTTGCTAATATAGGAAACTGTGAATAAAGAAATATAATAGATAAGTAAATCGATAAGAAGAAGAGAAAGAGAAAGTCAGACACGAAAGAAACAAGGAAAAACAACAGAAATAACAAGTAAATCAAGTCTAGCCTAAACACAAAATTAGGTCTACAAGTTCAAACGCCTAAGAAATCAAGAAAATTGGATAATATTAAGAAGAAACATATGTAAATATTATTCCTGAATTCAGAAAATAGCTTAAAAGAAATGAAAACATGCAAACAAATTAATAAACACAAGAATTAGTAAAAGATATACGAAGTTAGGACCAATATGGCGCTGAAGATTTAAAATAAACAAAAAACATAGTCCGTCACTGAGCTGCCAGAAAGAGAAAAAGAAACGTGAATTTTAGCAACTCGCTAAAAATAAAGCTTCCCGATTGGTCGAGATTAAAAAATGGCAACCTTTTGGATTGCCAGAATTCAGTCTGAAAATGTTTGAAAGAGGCGAGTCATTCTGTTCTAGCTCTCGCCAAGTAAAGTCATCTTGAAATTCATTAGTGATATAGAAATTTTGAATATTTCCAAAAAGTATAACATTGTAAGTTGTATAGTTATTAGAAATAAGTAAAAGAAGTTTTACTTATATAATATTGATATATTAAGTATGTTTTCTACTATTAAGAAATAGAACTCCCTTGAGTCAAAGTAATTTTGATACTTAACTCTCCAAGTAATAAGTTAGCACTCCCTTAAGTCAAAGTAACTTTGATACTTAGTTCTACAAGTAACAAGATAGCACTCAGTTGAGTCAAAGTGAGTTTGATACTTAGTTCTACAAGTTAGCACTCTCTTAGTCAAAGTAAGTCAAAGTTTGATACTTAGTTCTACAAGTAACAAGATAGCACTCTTGAGTCAAAGTGAGTTTGATACTTAGTTCTACAAGTAATAAGATAGCACTCAGTTGAGTCAAAGTGAGTTTGATACTTAGTTCTACAAGTAACAAGATAGCACACAGTTGAGTCAAAGTGAGTTTGATACTTAGTTCTACAAGTAACAAGATAGCACTCAATTGAGTCAAAGTGAGTTTGATACTTAGTTCTACAAGTAACAAGATAGCACTCAGTTGAGTCAAAGTGAGTTTGATACTTAGTTCTACAAGTAATAAGATAGCACTCAATTGAGTCAAAGTGAGTTTGATACTTGGTTCTGCAAGTTTTAAGTTAGCATTCAATTGAATCTAAGTAAGGTTGATAATTATCTCTGCAAGACAATTTTACAATTGTTATTTAAGGAATAAATAAGATAGAACTTTGGTATTGAACCTTGATTGGCTTCGAACTCTAAACTTAAGAGTTTATATTATGACTTTATAAATTGATTGTAAATAAGTTATCTTGGCTTCGAATTATAAACTTAAGAGTTTATATTATGACTTTATAAATTGATTGTAAATAAGTTATCTTGGCTTCGAATTATAAACTTAAGAGTTTATATAATGAATTTATAAATTAATTGTAAATAAGTTATAGTATAGATTGAAATAAACACTTGCATTTATAGTAATGAATTAATGACAATTGAATTAAGGTGTTTTACATTGATTGTGAAATAAGACTGAAATTTTAGTATTGTTTACTTTAAACCTTTTTATAACTTAGTGAAATGTTTTGAATTCTCTTGTTTTTTTTGTTTTTCGTAAAAAACGTCAGGTACTTTAAATATTTTTGATAAGTTTACATTATAGCAACTTTGGAATAGTTTGCGAATTTGTTTTTGTTGTTTTTCGTAAATAACGTCAACTACTTTGAATAATTTTGATTTAGTTTACCTAATCAGAATTTTGAAATAATTTTCGAATTTTTAGTATTTGTGAATAGTGTCAAGTACCTTGAATATTTTGGTTGACTTGCATCATAATATCTTCGAATTAATTTTCGAATTTTTCTTTTGGTATTCGTAAAGAGAGTTAATCATTGTGAATATTTTAATTAGTTTACACTTGGATTTTTGAGATAATTTTTCGAAATTTTCTTTGAACATTAGTAAATAACAGTCAACACTTTGAATACTTTTAATTAGTTTATACCGTGACACTTTGAAATATTGTAAACTTTTCCCATCTAGTGTTGGTAAATCCTGTTAAACATTTTAGATATTTTAATCAGTTTATGACGTGAAGTCTTTGAAATATTTTGCGCATTTTGCTATTAGTAACCACGTTAAGGCTTTTATAAATTCTAATTAGTTTATACTGTAACATCTTTGCCAAAAATTTTCGAAATTAGTTAACAATTTACAGGGGTTAACCCAAACATAAGAACTTGGAAAAATATTTCTTAAATATTTTTCACTGAACAGTATTGTACTGTTTCTGGGGATTTAAATTGTTGTACACAAGTGTCTCAGTTGATGTTTTCTTTACTGAATCTTTTGATTTAATTGCAACTAATAAGGATAAAAGAAACAATACACAAGTTATTTCTGATTAAATCAAGTGAGGTATAAAGGTTTCAAGGTCTTTTAAGTATTGCTAAAACTGATAAAGCTGGTTCTTAAATCTATCCAGTGGAACTTGGGATCATCACCTGTAAATAAGGAAAAAAAATCTAAATAAGATAGATTATAAGATAGAAGACACAACGCAATTCTCATATAAGTAAATATTCCAACTATAAGAACAAAGGATCAGTTGTGTCGTAATATCTACAATCAGCTACGACAACGACTGTAATCCCTGAAGGCACATCCCTGCGGCGGATAGCACGAGAACAAGCAGAGTTAAACCAAGGTTTGTTAGGTTTAGTAGAAGGGAAAGAATATGGAATGTACGCCTCCATGCCAGAGAGAATCACCTCGGTAATGCGTTCTGCACACTCCGAGGACCCTCCCACGGAAGCAATAATCATTCCACGGGAAATCGAAGAAGTACGACTGCAAGTCCGACCAGCTTGCGGCACCGAAGTGCCACAAACGTTTCCTTTCCGTAGAAGGGGTCTTTCCTGCGGAAGACTTGAAGAGATAGAAGAGGATACAGAGATAAGAAGGTGCTTCGGAGGAACCTATATATATACATATATATATATATATATATATATATATATATATATATATATATATATATATATATATATATATATATATATATATATATATATATATATATATATATATATATATATATATAAGAAAATTATTATCAAAATTCTTTTTAAAAAAAATGAGTGGAACAAATGGAACAAATAAAAAATATTAATTACAATAATGAAACCATAAATTAAAACAATTATATTAAATAAAGTAAAATAACAAAACAAAAGGATTTTCCAAAAATAAAACAAATATAAATTTCCCAAAAATTAAAAAAAAGAAGGTATGATGAAAAATGAATTTAACAACAGAGTAAAATAATAAAAATAACTTAAGATATTAAAGAGAGAGAGAGAGAGAGAGAGAGAGAGAGAGAGAGAGAGAGAGAGAGAGAGAGAGAGAGAGAGAGAGAGAGAGAGAGAGAGAGAGAGAGAGAGAGAGAGAAGAGAGACAGTCATTGAGTTTATGGAAACAATAAAATTTATAACTAAAATAATAATGATCATGAAAGACAAAAAAAAAAAAAAAAAAAAAAAAATAATAATAATAATAATAAAATTAATAATGAAAAAATATTGTTACTGATATGCTTAAAAGAAATAACTGCTTTTAAGCATTGTATTACTACTACTAAGATAATATTGGTGACTAAGATAATAATAATAATAATTATAATATAATAATAATAACAATGATAATAATAATTCTGCTAATAATAATGATAATAATTATAAATGGGATGAAAATATTAAAAGAAGAATAATAGCCGTAATAGTAAAGTACTACTATATCGCACCACTGGGATAACTGTTGTTTATAATAATTTTCAATAATAAAAGTGAATTAATATTAAAATAAGTATAAAAAAATAATATCATGGAAATCATTTAAAATTATAAGACTAAACTGTATAGTTTGTTCGTTGAATAATTTATGAACTAAAATTGAAAACACGTAAGTTATTTCACTTCCCGCAACAGTCCGAAGAGGTTTGAACAACTGAAGAGGGATTTTGAAGAATGTTTAAAAATTAATTTATGGAAGAGGTTCAAAATATGTTATTGTCAAATGAGATAATAGGATGATATCTAGATTTCACGAAATGGGCGGAGAAATGGAAAGACTTGATGTGATATAAAGAGTTTTATCTAGATTTTCCTTATAAGGAAATATTCTCAAAGATTCTTTTGGATATCTCTGTCCAAGGAAAATCTATTTTAGATAAAACGATTGTATTTAAAACAAACAGTACATATGATTTTGTAAAATTTAAACAGAAAAGAAGATTATATGAAATGGAATGTTCTGCAGATAAATAAAATTTTTGACTAGTTTATTTTATGTATTTTCAAAATCAAAATTTTTTTTTTAAAAATATTTATTGAATAATGATTCAAAATATATATATATATATATATATATATATATATATATATATATATATATATATATATATATATATATATATATATATATATATATATATATATATATATATATATATATATATATATATATATATATATATATATATATATATATATATATATATATATATATTGCAGGGCATAAAGGAATTAACACATCCCTTTCGGACAAAAGATTTTCAAGTTTGCAAAACAAGAAGGTTAGTACTGATAATAATAGATAGAAAAATAGCTATTTATTACTTCACATTACAACAACAACAAATAATAATAATAAAAATAATAATAATAATAATAATAATAAAAATAATAATAAAAAATAATAATAATAATAATAATAATAATAATAATAATAATAATAATAATAATAATAATAATATACCAATTATAATAATAATAACAAAAATAATGACAATAATAATAACAATAATAAATAATAATAATAATAATAATAATAATAATAATAATAATAATAATAATAATAATAATAATAATAATAATAATAATAATAATAATAATAATAATAATAATAATAATAATAATAATAATAATAATAATAATAAATTTACAAAGTTGATCTTATATCTTAGAAAAATAGTGAGAAAAAGATCTTTATTATCTTCGTAATTCATAATTTTTAGATAGTCTGAAGGAGCAAATTGCAAAGATTATTATATATATATATATATATATATATATATATATATATATATATATATATATATATATATATATATATATATATATATATATATATATATATATATATATATATATATATATATATATATATATATATATATATATATATATTGAATAATATAGAACTTGGAGACTACTGAGAGAATCGGTTAACCAAAGAGGAGAATTAGTCAAAGTCCTTCCTCAAAATCACGAAGGAAACTTCCAGTTTATTTACGTTTCGGAATGCGTTCAAAACGAATGCAAACCTTGTCGATTTGTGTCGAGAAATTCGCGCTGCAGAATGATGAGAACTTATCTGAACCTCTTTCACGAAATTGACGGTCAAAGGAAGTATGGCTACGTTGTTGTTCCAATGTTTTGCACGTGTGAATTACTTCCAGATGATTATAACCCTGTCAAATGCTCAGAGGGTAAGTTCAAATTGTATCTTTTTATTTCAGATTTTTATTATAGCTATCATTAAGAAAATGATGGTTCAATAATAATAATAATAATAAAATAAAAATAATAATAATAATAATAATAATATATAATAATAATAATAATAATAATAATAATAATAATAATAATAATAATAATAATAATACAACGATTTGGAAGAGCTATTACTTGCCTCTAAAAGTCCAGCTTGTTGTGCCATGAGCAATGTGAAAAATGAAAATAAATAAAATTAATTATGAAAAAAGTAATTTACAATTCTATATTTCTTTTTCACTTTATATTTATTTATATTTAGTTTAATGGTGAACTTTAATCTCTAAGATTTTTAGTTTTAGCGACCCTGTCTAATATTGAAGATTATAGGAATCTTCTTCTTCTTCTTCTTCTTCTTCTTCTTCTTCTTTATTTCTTTTTTCTTCTTCTTCTTCTTCTTCTTCTTCTTCTTTTTCCTTTTCTTCTTTTCTTCTTTCTTTCTTCTTTCTTCTTCTTCTTCTTTTTTCTTATTTTCTTCTTTTTTCTTCTTTTTTCTTTTTCTTCTTTTTTCTTTTTTTCTTCTTTTTCTTTTTTCTTTTTTTCTTTTTCTTTTTTCTTTTTTCTTTTCTTTTTCTTTTTTCTTTTTTCTTTTTTTTTTTTCTTTTTTTTTTCTTTTTGGCTTTTTTTGTCTTTTCTCTTTTTCTTTTTCTTTTTTTTTTCTTTCTTTTCTCTTCTTTCTTCTTTTTTCTTTTTCCTTCTTTTTCCTTTTCCTTTCCTTCTTACTTTTATTTTTTCCTATTCTGTGAATTTTTTCTTTCTTCTCTTATTATTATTATTATTATTATTATTATTATTATTATTATTATTATTTATTATTATTATTATTATTATTATTATTATTATTATTATTATTATTTATAATGTTTGATTGCATTTCTATAATTAAGCTTTCTTTTATTGTTTAATAATTAATCTATCGATAAAAATTTCTTTTACGTAATGTCCTGAAAAATCACAGTTTTTACCTTATTATTTTGTTTTGAACATTATAAATTATAAAAGTAGCTTTATTTAATTAATTTGTGGTTGAGTTGTTGTGATAAAGAGATCGTACAACAAGAGAATGAGTCATTTACTTTTTGTGTATTGATGGCTTGAACCTAAAAATGTGAAATTTGGTTTTAAGACTTTAATTTTCATCTACTTTGGACCAAATTGCAGCATTGGGCGAGCTCTTGAGACTTTTACACTCTATCCTTTTGTCAGTTGAAAAGAAATAAACTGTTTTCGATATTTTTTTATTTCTTATGTCGAAATGACTTGAAACTTGAATTAATCATTGATGGATCAGTTATCTAAAATCTTCTCTGATGAATTTTTGATATCTGCCACCAACACTCAACAGCCGTCAGCACCGAATAAGAAGTAAATCTTTTTCTTTCCACAAATGTCTTTTAGCGATAACGTTTTTTTTCTGTTCAAACCATTAATATTAAACTTTCAAAATATGTAGGTACAATTAGAGGATATAATTTTTTTTTTAGATCATCTTTACTTTTATTGATCATTATTTATTGGTGGCAGTTATATAAAAAAATTCATTAAGGATATTTTAGAT
>SEYY01015106.1:0-2500 GCA_009176605.1 Armadillidium nasatum | reverse complement strand
CGAAAAGAAGTAGTAGTTTCGCATATGACTTGCGGGTTATCTTGTAGTGGATAGACATTTAGACGAGACTGAAAATTAATGGTTTCTTCATCTGTTTATGATATATGCAAAGAATGACGGTCCGACCTTCTAACATATGTAAGAAATGTAGAACAAAATAACAAGATGCTAGAAGTTCTTGGTCAAATGCTGAGTATTTTCTATATTGCTCAGATAGCTTTTAACTGAAGAAATATATCTGCACGGGTTGTCCGTTAACCATTTGATGAAGAGCTTCTCCGATAGAAATTTGGCTGATTTCTGTTACAAGTTAAAGGTGAGTTGTATTTGGAAGAGAGAAAGGAAGAATTGCAGCATTCCGAAGTTAGTTTTCAATTTTTATGAAGGCATCCTCTCCTTCAAGAGTCCATTCGAGAGATTTGTTTTTCGGGTGAAGTCTGACCTTCTCTAAAAAGTGGAAAAACAATTTTGGCAAAATAAGGAACAAAACGTTTGTAGTATCCAATCATTCCCAAAAATCTTCTAAGAGCTACTAAGTCTCGAGGAAGAGGGTAATTGGATATTTCAGGCTTATTTTCAGTAGGAGGAGAAAGTCCATTTGAAGATATGTTGTAAACCAAATATATGAGGGAAGACTTGAAAATTTCACGTTTAGATAGGGAGATATTGAAAGAATTTTCGTGGAGTAGCTTGAAAACTAGTCTTTAGATGTTCTTCATGCTGCTCACGAGACGAGGAGAGCACGATCAAATTATCCCTATAAACAATATGAAGATTTTTGAAAATGGAATGTGTAATGCGCTGAAAAGTAGCTCCAGCGTTTTTCAGTCCACAAGGAATAGAGACGTATTCATATAAGTCAAAAGAAGTGATAAATTCTGTTATCTCTATGTCTTCAGGTCGAATTGGCACCTGGTGATATGCTGTTTGAAGATCGATTTTATTGAAGATTATTGATCCATGTAAGTTTTGTGAAATGCTTTGAATATGCGAGATAGGATAAAGCTCTTGCTTGGTTATTGCATTTAAAAATTTGCATTCTACACACGATCTCCAAGTTCCAGGGGTCTTCTTTGCCACAAGATGAAGCGGGGAAGTCCAAGATAACTTGGATGGTAGAATAATTCCTGTTTTTAATTAACGGGATATCAAATTCTACATTTGCAGTTTAAGTGTGTCTTCTGGGAGACGACTTGGTCCTGCAAAAACGGGAGGAGAATCTCCAGTTTCAATATAATGAAAAAGTCCATTAAAGTTATTTTTTATATTCATGAGGTCTATGAGTGATGTTAGGGATGGAAATTCTCGAAGTAGAGGTGAGATGAAAGTATATTCAGTTATACTACTGTTTTGTAAGGAAGCAACCTTTTGAAATGAAATTTGAAGCGGTGCCATGAGGGAAGTGTTTTTTGTCTTAAAGCATACTTTTACCACAGTCAATGACTAGTTGGAGATGATTAAGAAAGTCCATTCCCAATATTGGTGAATCAATATCCGCTACTAAGAAAGTCCAGTGAAATTATCGACAAAGTTTTTTTAATAATGATTCATGTTGCTATTTCACAATGGCATCTAATTAACGAACCATTATCTGAGGAATAGATGACATTGCTTGAAAATATTGTTTGTTGGTGAGTGAGGAAGATATGTTCTTGGTAGGAACTACAGTGAAGTCTGGGATTTACACAAAACCAAGCAATTTAAAATTAATTGAAAGAAGGAAAGGATTGCAGACAGTTTAAATATTAGACACAAGAAGTCAGGAAGACAGGAACGCAGCTGAAGAGGTATAGTTGAAGTCTGTGAGGCACAACTGTGGCTGTGATACTGCTGGTGTTAATTGCTATGCTGTGATAGCTAAATGGAAATAATTAAATCTGCTGGTTATATACCACAAATGATGAGAGCAAAATAACATAACAAAGCTGATTGGATGTTAATTTACTTAAAAACAAATTAAATAAAATTCACACGCTTGAACCTAAACGGTAGGCTACCAGAAAAAATGGCCATCATTATAATGGTTCATAGTCTTCTACCGACCACGTCAACTTGCAACAGTACAACTTTTACAGTAGTGAAATCGAACGACTACAATAGAGACGTGTTATTTATGATTGTTAAATCAGTAGATACTGATTCTGCGGTGTCTAGTAGAAATAGCATATCAAAGCCAAAGATGTTGGCAATTATGCGAAACAATCAGCTCGCTTTTCTTGTTTTCCGATGGTGTAGAGGAGGAAAATTTTGAAGGAGGCCTAGACGATGTTGAATTTGTATATTGGCTTTATCAGGCAACTTGTACCGGGGTTTACATATTTTGGCTTGTGCTGCAAAGAATATGTGTGCTCGGCATAATTTTGGTTTCTGATTCTAATGGTAAGGGCGAAGTCTAATAGGTGTTGTTGCTGAGGATGACGTTGCTAAAGGAGAAATTGCCATTACTGGGGCTGATGGAATCAAAGTGACAATGTCGATTGCTAACTCTCCTAGTAGATCT
>SEYY01015105.1:0-13061 GCA_009176605.1 Armadillidium nasatum | reverse complement strand
TCAAACCCACAGATTTGTAGACTTGTACCTCTGCACTGAAGTGCCTCTAGAATATGTTAGATCAATAAAGTTTTGACCAACGAATAAAGAGACTCAATTGAATTTACTTCAGCACTTCTCTTTTTTTGCCTTAAGAGTATTTGCAATTGTTATAAATCTCAAATGGCTCAGTGAAATGACACCCAAAAATGGACTAGTTCTTATTGTGTGGTGCTATGTTTATCACCAACATCAACTACTGTAGGTGAATATTGCCTTTCTTTAAATAATAATTATTATTTTAAGATTAAATATATACTACTCAGTATCAGCCTTTTATACTTAAATTACTTATCAAAGCAAGCAACATGAAAGAAAGAGAAAGTAATAGAAATTTTACGATTTTCATATAGCAAAAATCTAGCCAATTCTGCAGTGCAGAGTACAGACATTACACGACTTAAAAGTTCCTAATCAGAAAATAAAAATTATATTTATATTATTTTTAAAAACTTATATTATTTATATATCTTGTCTTCCCTTAAATAAGAAACTGAAATCTGTGTACACTATTCAATTTACAGTCTGACAGCTGACAGAGATTGCGATTAACCTCCTTATTCTCTAAACAGTTTAATGGTTTATTTTCCCAAACATTTGGTTACTACATTTCTAGCTTATAAATAATACTCAGACAATTTTAAGTTACGTACCATAGCCATAGGAAATTTATAATGGATCATCACCTATTGAATATTATATAGGGTGAATATAAGCTACTCAATTCTAATTTGCCATTCATTACAGGAATTTGAAGTTAAGGGTTATTCCCTTTATTTGTACCAGTGGATTGGTAAGAAAGGTGAAGATGTCACTCTTTATATTAGAAACACAATTCAATCTGCTCAGAGACTAAAATTTTAAACTGTTCCAGAAGTTGAATCTCTATGGGTTGATATTGTTATGGGTAGTGAACTATAGAGAACAGGAGCCTTTTACAGATCTTACTACCAAGAACTGGATGTCACAGTGATGAATGAGATTATGGCAGCATGCACTGTTAAGGAAGTACATACTGTATATTATAATGGGTGATTTCAGTTTTCCTGATATTAATTAGTATACTTTTTTAGTACTGATCAGACTAGCTTATTATTTATTGACTCCATACTTGAAAATTTTTTGTTAGGCAATTGATGAGGCAACAATGTCCACTGCATTATGGACTATATTATTGATAGCATCAACAAAGGGAACCAGTTTTTTTGTATATCATTCTTTGAGCAAAACTTGATAAGGTACTCCATAATAGGCTTATTCACAAGCTATTTCATTATAGTTTAAGGAAGGTTATACACAGTTGGATACAGAAGTGGTTGAAGAACAGAAGGCTATGTGTAGTATTAAATAATAGGTTCTGTGCTGAAGCCTCTTATATTCCTAATTTATATTAATGATTTAGATAATGGAATAAAGTGTTTAGTTTTTACATTTGCTGATGACACTAAACTGTCCTATTCTGATAAAAATAGTTCAGTCTGATTTAAATAAACTCTTTAGTTGGACTGAAATCTAGCAAAAGGGTTTTATTAAAAAAGTATAAAGTTTTCCAAGTAGGCTATTCTAATAAGAATATCAGTTACCAAACGTATGGGGAATGGCTTGAATCTGTAATATGCCTATCTGTAATGAAGAAAAAGATTTGGGTGTAATTACCAGTAGTAATTTGAAAATGTCAGAACAGGATTAGAAGCATTAATAAAAGATAAGGAGGTAATTAGTAAGCTCTTAATTTTTTTTTTGTTAGACCATCAATTGAGTTAGTTCTGTGTGCATATTGGGCTCCTTTTCTAAAGAAGAACCATTAATATGCTGGATGTAGTGCAGCATAGAGTAGCAAGAATGGTTTTTGGATTTGAAAACAAAGTTACAAGGGTAGGCTAAAAGAACTGGGAATATTTTTTGGAGAAAGAAGATAACTGAAAGAGGAAATGATTCGGGTTTTCAGATGATTTTGTCCGCTTGACAATGTAGATGAGTAAGTTCTTTTTATTAAACCACAGTAAGCTCATCAGGGGGCATAATAAAAAGGTTAAAAAAAAAAGAAGCATTCAATATTCCATAAGTATTTTTTCAGCAATGTAATGATTAATTTTTGGAGTGGTTTACCACAAGATATTGTTGATAGTAACTCCCTGTTTCAACCTTCAATAAAAACTTCCATCAATATTTGGATGATCCAGATATAGTATGATTGACTCGACTTTTAAAGGCCACAAATTTTGGTGAGTAGTTTTTAAATTTCTTTGTGATATTCGTGATTTAGTTTTGTTAATTGGAAACTTAATCTATTAAACTTAAAGCTAATACTGAAACAAAAATTCTCATCTGTGAAATATTTTTAGGTATTAATATGTATTGTCTAGAAACATGAACACTTTTTTACCTGAGGCTCTAAGATCTATAAATGTTGGCTGCAATAATATATATATATATATATATATATATATATATATATATATATATATATATATATATATATATATATATATATATATATATATATATATATATATATATATATATATATATATATATATATTAGGGATAGAGTTAAAGTATCGGTATCGGTATATTTTCAGGTATTCGAGTATCGGTAAATAAAATTTACGGTAATATATATATATATATATATATATATATATATATATATATATATATATATATATATATATATATATATATATATATATATATATATATATATATATATATATATATATATATATATATATATATATATATATATATATAGGGATAGAGTATAATATCGGTATATTTTCAGGTATCGAGTATCCAGTATCGGTACCTAAAAATTTTGATATATGATGGATAAAGTATCGGTATATTTTTCAGGTATCGGTAACCAGTATTCGGTATAAAATAATTTTGGTATCGCTCCATCCCTAATATATATATATATATATATATATATATATATATATATATATATATATATATATATATATATATATATATATATATATATATATATATATATATATATAATATATAAAGAGTGAAGAGCTCTTTAATAAGATTCAAGAACACGTTAAGTCAACGAGCTCCAATCAATGCATTATCACCAGGTTTTCACCCTGTCCTTCCCTCATTCTTTAGATTTTAAATTATTTTAACACTGCAATAAGTAAATTGAAAAGATATAGAACAATTACGGGAAAACAAAGAAAGCTCTCTTCCTCCGGTCGAATCACCGCATGTTGCGACCGAGAACAACATACTTGACTCTCTACCACCGAACTATCCTCGAACCTAAAAACTTCGATTCAAGAACAACGTCAAGCGAAGAAACTCCCATCAAGGTATTATCACCAAGTTTTCACCCTTAAGTACGAGGGAAAAAGGACAGGTGAAAACTTGGTAATAATACCTTGATGGTAGTTCGTTGGTTTGACGATGTTCTTGAATTAAACATTTTGAGTTTGGAGAAAGCTCAAGAGGGAGAACGTCGAGTATGTTCTCAGTTGCAACATGCGGTGGTTTAACCCCGGAGGAGGAGAAATCTTTTTCTTCCTATATATATATATATATATATATATATATATATATATATATATATATATATATATATATTATATATATATATATATATATATATATATATATATATATATATATATATATATATATAATTTTTTTCAGAGTAAGAATGTTTGCTATAACTGGGAAGCTCATTCATCATCAGTTACTTGGTTAAAATTCTTAAAATTTTCTGTATTATGTACAAGTGGCCGTAATGAATGTGTATCACTTTGGGACCTTTATGATAACACAGCTAGATTGAAGACAAAGATTCCTGTTGAGGATTATTTAGGGTTTAGTCGATGCGATATTACAGACCTTGGTAATCAGCAACTATTGTGTGTTCCAGGCCCACATCAAGAATTTGTTAGTATTTGGGAACTAAGTTCCTCTATTAAGATATGTCATCTTGGGCCTGAGAATGAAAAAGGTTATGGTAGTGTTATGCAATGCAAGTGGGTTGAATGTGGAAAAAGATTGTATGTTTTAGTATGTTATGAAAATGGATCACTCTTACTCTGGGATTGGCCCAATTGTAAAATTTTAAGTTCCACCGAGTGTCATGACAATCCCATTTCTTTAGAATACGATTCCATAAATAAAAAGATTATTTGTGGCACCGCATCGGAGAAAGTCTTCAGTTTATTTTATTGATGAAGTAAATTCCACTATCGTCCTTGATAAGGAATTTAATTTAACAAACCCTGGCGTGGGTTGCGTTAAGAGTAGACCAGATGGAAAAATCTACGCACTTGGCGGTTGGGATTATAGAATAAGATTATTCAGTTGGAAAAAGCATAAACCCCTTGCTGTGTTAAGTTACCATAAAAAATCTATTGAGTGTCTCGATTTTTCTCAATACACTGTCGAAACTTTTGATCCTGGATATCTTCTTGCTGCTGGATCATCTGATTGTACTGTTTCCTTATGGAACGTATTTAATGAAAACTTTAGCTAATTTTCAAAATTTTCTCTAGTTTTGTTTAACTTATTTTTAATTTTTTATTTTTTTATTATTTATATTTATTAAATATTATATATTATAATATATATATATATATATATATATATATATATATATATATATATATATATATATATATATATATATATATATATATATATATATATATATATATATATATATATATATATATATATATATATATATATATATTTATTTTTATTTTATTTTATTATTTTTTTTATATTTTTTATTTTTATATATTATATTTTTTATTATTTATATATATATTATTATATATATATATATATATATATATATATATATATATATATATATATATATATATATATATATATATATATATATATATATATATATATATATATATATATATATATATATATATATTATATATATATATATATATATATATATATATATATATATATATATATATATATATATATATATATATATATATATATATATATATATATATATATATATTATATAATAGTAGGGTTGGCCGACGCACCGCACCGGTGCGGTGCGGTGCGTTGGTGCGGTCATTTTGGTGCGGTGCGGTGCGGTGCGCAACACATTTTCAGCAACCCGGTGCGGTGCGGTGCGAAAGAAAAAATAAAAGTGCGGTGCGGTGCGCAAAGAAAAATTCAACGGTGCGGTGCGGTGCGGTGTGGTGCGGTCTCTGGTGCGCACCGCACCGAAGTTGATGTATCCTGCTATAATCATCAATTCGTATATATATATATATATATATATATATATATATATATATATATATATATATATATATATATATATATATATATATATATATATATATATATATATATATATATATATATATATTATATTTTTTTATTTATTTTTTTTTTTTTGAAAAAAAATTAATTGAAAATAATAAAAAAAATATATAAATATATATATATATATTTATTAATTTTTATATTTAAGTAAACTCCATGTAGCCTCTATATTTTGGGTGTAAGGTGCAGTTTGAGGATCCACAAAATTTTTACTGGGGTTCAAAGTAAGATGTTTTAAAAAAATGTTTTTTTACGACAATTTTTGGGCTAAAAAATTTAAATTGGGTAATTATACCCAGCATATGTCTAAGGGGGGCTATGCCCCCCGTACCCCCGACCCGTGAGTGATGATGATATTGTCGACTACTTTTCCATTTCTACGATTTGGGGTATTTTCCATTCCCTCAAAAGGACTTGTGCCTATATATATATATATATATATATATATATATATATATATATATATATATATATATATATATATATATATATATATATATATATATATATATATATATATATATATATAAATAAGAGAACTGATGGCCAGGGACAGGTGGCATGCACATAAACCCTGCAGGTATGCACCGTCCCCTAGTTATATGCCACGATGTGTCAGGGTTACGGGGGTTCCCACTGTGGGGCACCACATTATCCCCATTATGTATAACTATGTGCTGTATATTAACAATGTTACTACTCGTTCTGTATGTTTCAGTTTTCTCCAATTGATGTTTGTTGTAGTGGTGCGTTAATTTTTCTCTTCAGTTATATATATATATATATATATATATATATATATATATATATATATATATATATATATATATATATATATATATATATATATATATATATATATATATATATATATATATATATATATATATATATATATATATATGCACCCTTGATTAGCCTACCAAATTTACCTATTTGTTTTTAAGGACAAATTATTCAACTTTAGAATTTTCCCACCATCCTATTTCATGTTTTCTCAGGTTCTTGAGTCTTTGAACAAATCCCAAGTCTGTATTTTAAACCTGATCCTTCAATTAGTAATTAATAATTAGCTTAATTAATTCCATTGGCTTACATTTTTAAAATGCTTCAATTTCTTTAAATGTTCTGTTCTGAATATCACGAAAGTTGTACTGTAGATTTTCTGTATGACCGACATCACCTTATTATTTTTAATTTTGCAAAATTTCAATTAATTAATTAATAATTCAATTAAATATATTTTTTGGCTTATGTTCTATATCTCTGTATCTGCAGATCCGATTTTGGTAAAATTTGTACAGTTGACTCTTTGTATAGCATAGAACAACTTATTATACTTACCTATTAATTTTTTTAATTAGTTAATTAATTAATTAAATTATGTAATTTTTTAATTAACATTACGTAATGTTATGCAATCTTTAATTAATATTACGTAATATTTTTGCCACATAGCTTCCCGTCATTTTTGTTTCCAAAACATTGATAAATAACTTTTCACTAAAAGTGAAAATTTGTAAAACAAATAACGGTGTTTCTATGTATTTTCACACCATTTTCTTCACATCATTTGGTTTGTTTTCTTAAGTAGTTTTTTTTCATATTAATCTCTAATTAATTAAAATTCGATTTGATTAATTATAATTATTCAATCTGGCACGTCAAAGGTGGGTACTTGGCATTTTTTTCCCCTTTAAAAGTGGCGGAGCGGCCTTTTTCCGCCAGTTGTTTCTTGAATTTATATACGTATCGGAAGGTTCTGCCCATCCTCCCTTGTTCCATCTGAAGGGACCTTCTCGTATAAAAATTTCACATTTTATTTCAGCTGTGTGTGTTTTACGTGCATATAAAGTAATAACACATGAGATATCTCTTTGAATTACACTTTGCATATATATATATATATATATATATATATATATATATATATATATATATATATATATATATATATATATATATATATATATATATATATATATATATATATATATATATATATTTTATTTCAGCTTAATTAATATTTCTATAAATTTTTCTGTACCATTATTTTTTAAGCATTATGAGCACATATACTGATATACCAAGTGAGACGTCTGATGATTTCGAAGTGATTCAATCTGTATCTGCAAAAACAAATCCACAAATAGAAACTGGACAATCAAGAAGTCTTTCATTTACCATAAAATTTAAAGGATCTTGATTCATGCTTTGAACAAGACATTTCTGCGGGTAAAAAGAAGTGCAAAATTTGCCAACTAAAGTTATTACCAAAGCCATTTAATATGCGGAGACACCTGTCTAGATGCCATCCTGATATTTTTAAGAATATTGAATCTAAAAAAGGAAAAGGTCCCCCTTCGATTGAAAATTTTTTGCAATCTAAGCAGTCTTTAAAAAGAAAAAAGAGAAGTACAGAACAACTGCCTGAAAAAAGTCGCGAGGAAATTGATAAGGCATTAACCAAATGGATAGCTGCTGACTTACTACCTTTTAGATCAGTGGAATCGCCGGCTTTCAGGTAGGATATATATATATATATATATATATATATATATATATATATATATATATATATATATATATATATATATATATATATATATATATATATATATATATATATATATATATATATATATATATATATATATATATATATATATATATATATATATATATATATATATATATATATATATATATATATATATATATATATATATATGATGGATTTGTACGGTCTTTTTTTGTTTTATCTTGAAGTGAACTAGATCACGATTTAGTCTTCCGTTATAATCATTTGGCACATAAGAATTATAATGTTATCACAAAGTTTCGCTGATAAATATTTAACAACTTTTTTTAATATATCAGAAAAATATTATATATCAGATATTTTAATTATTAAACCACTTAGATATTAAAGCACAAAAACAAGTACCAAACTTATTATAATTATCTTATTAACGTGTATATTCTATATTGGTTCCATCCGGCTTGTTTCAAAATTCACTAAACCGAAAAATGACTCTGAGAATCATAGTCGCTAATTAAAAAGTAGTTTTCAAATAATATTTAAAGTAATATTCAAATTATTAAATCAATTAAAATAAAATACATTTACAGTAAAAGAAAATAAAATAAATTAATTTTAATAAAAAAAATAATATATATAATATAATATATATATATATATATATATATATATATATATATATATATATATATATATATATATATATATATATATATATATATATATATATATATATATATATATATATATATATATATATATATTATTATATATTTTTTTATTTTTTTTTTTTTTTTTTTTTTTTTTTTATTTATTTATTTATATATATATATATATATATATATATATATATATATATATATATATATATATATATATATATATATATATATATATATATATATATATATATATATATATATACAACAAAACTATGTTTATTTATTGTAAATCAGCATTCTCAATAACAATTATTTTATCTCTATTTATTTAAAGGGAGCTTTTGAACTTACTGAATCCCGATTACGAGCCACCAACTCGCAAAGTTCTTGCAACATCTAAGTTGTCAGCTTTATACGACGAAATGTTTCAAACTATTAAAGAAGACATTGGAAAATGTGCATCATATAGCGTAACATTTGATATTTGGACATGTACGAAGAACCAAAATCAGTTTTTAGCTATTACTGGTCATTTTGTAAATGCTCAGTGGAATTTACAATCGTACTGCATAGGATGTTTGCCATTTAATGAAGCGCATACAGGTGAAAATATTGCTTCTTCTATTAATAGATGTATAAATTCTATGGAACCTTAAACTTCCATCATTTGCGGTTACAGATAGTGGGACTAATGTTGTAAAGGCTTGCCAAAAAATGAACCTAGAAAGAATTTCTTGTATAGCACATACTATAAATTTGTGCTTAGAACCAATAATATTCCAGAAATCAAGTCATGAATCTCCAGTACTCAATTTAATGGAAAAAATAAGAGCTATTGATTCTATCTTTAAAAGATCACCGAAATTATGGAATGAATATAAGTCCATATATAAAACAGAAATGAAAACTAACATTAGATCCCAATAAGATTCCAAGAGATTGTAGAACTCGTTGGAACAGCTCTTTTCCTATGATTGAGGAGGTAATTAAACAAAAAGAACCTCTTGAAATTGCAGCCTTAAAGTTGAAAACGCCTGTATTGGCGATAACACAAGAAGAAAAAGAAATGCTTCAAGATCTCTGTACACTTTTGCAGCCGTTCAAAGAGGCTTCTTTAATTTTATCTGGTAGCAAGTACCCTACTTCATCAATCATTTTTCCATCAGTTTTTGCAATTAGTTCTCAGATGAGCAAAGTACAAGTTGATGAGAGGTTGGTAGCTGAAAAAAATCAAATTCAACAAGAAGTAAACCAACGCCTAATTCCCTACTGTCGCAATGTTAATTGTTTAATAGCTACCTATTTAGATCCTAGATTTAAGAAAAAGATTTTTTCAGAAAATGATAAAGAATTAATCTATGAAGGGATATCATCGTTTTACACATCTGTTTGCAAAGAAAAGCCTTTTCCAGAAGAAGAGCAATCCTTAAAAAAAAGAAGAGACAGTGAAAGAATATTTAAGACCTCAGCTGAAACTTTTAAAAGCCTAATGGTTAGCCACAGCAGCAGTGATGAAGAAGAAATGACCAAAATTTCGGCTTTAAACAGTGAGTTAGAATTATACAACAGCTTTAAGTATAAAGAAAAGACCGAAATGGATCTTCATTCTAACCCGCTGGAGTTTTGGAAAAAAAACACAAATTTATTTCCGATTCTTAGTGATGTGGCTAAAACATTTTTAGCCATTCCGGCAACATCTGTAGAAAGCGAAAGAATGTTTTCAAAAGCAGGGGATCTAATATCTGACAGAAGAACAAGACTTAGCTCCAAAAATGTAGAAAAAATAATATTTGTAAACAGAAATTTGGAAGCTATTGGGCATATTTATAGTATATATATATATATATATATATATATATATATATATATATATATATATATATATATATATATATAATATATATATATATATATATATATATATATATATATATATATATAATATATATATATATATATATATATATATATTACAGCCAGTATTAACATTATATTCCTGTGAACTATAATAAACTTTCTCATGTTCCTATGATTTAAAATTGAGCTTCAATTTGTGTATATTAAATTTTTTTATTTTTTTACTTTTAATGTATTTTTTGTATATGCAGTGTAGGATTTGCTTCTAGTAATAAAGGTATTGTAAAAACATTTTTCGTTTTAAATCCAATTTTTCTCCAATGTCAACATAACAACAATCGGAAAAAGAAATATTTAAAAAATCTTTATAAATTTATCTAAAATCAATGATTTCAAAGAACAAAAGACAATCACTAATGAATTAATTTCTTTAAAATACGAACTTTGGCACAAATTATCATTCATTTTAGTTAGGTGGTTTAAAAGATTAATACATTTATTTCTAAATGATGCTGGATACTATATACCCTAGTTTATTTACCCTTTAAGAATGAAATAATTGCCACATTTAAACGTCACATTTCCTTAGGATAAAATAGTGTCTTTGAACTTTTTTTTTTTTTTTTTAAATTTAGTAATTCTTTGAGCTTACCAAAGATCATATTTTAATTAAATAAAGGACAATAGGTATTATATAAAAAAATGGTACTGCAAAAAGAATCAACAGAGCTCTCCTTAAAACTTGAGAAAACTCAGTTATTTTATATATATCCAGAGTTCGTCAAGATGCTCTTATATATAATTTGGTTTCATAGCACCATCATTACGAATGCCACTTAATTGCCCTTCTGTAAGATTGAACGTGTGTGTTATAAATGATTTATCACCCAAGTACTTTCTTCTGTGCACAAGTTTAGAATATATTGTTTGAATTTGTTTCTAAGAATTGAAATGTGTTCATGGTTCTATATACCTCGTGAACACACCTTCTTTGCCAAAAATTTTCATTAGGTATAAAACAGTTAACAGTTTAATTAAGAAATCCAGCTTCACTACTTTTAAAAATTATATTATTTATTTTCAGTTTTTTACTTAATATAGCTAAACTTGTTTAATTCAGAATTACAAAAAAAAATAAAATATTCATCATCTTCATGAATATTCATCATTCATTCGTCTTTGAAACAAAGTAATTAAAATATTTGTTTTTTGAAATATTAGCATCTTGAACCGGAATTAATTTTTTTTTATATCGGTAGTTGCTCCTACATCGAATCTTATCCAGTAAAAGTTCATCCGTTACTCTTCTAAAAACGATACTCCAACCCATATAATTATATTATATAATATATATATATATATATATATATATATTATATATATATATATATATATATATATATATATATATATATATATATATATATATATATATATATATATATATATATATATATATATATATATATATATATATATTTTACCCCCTCAAAATTGTCACACTACGGCTGAAATAATTCGAGAAGGTTCTAAATATAGGAGCTTCATACAATTTTTTACGTTACGTGCATGTGAACAGGTATCCCGTACATACGTTTACTCTTAAGTTACAGCGATAGGAAGACGGTGTTATAATAAGATGCCAATTGCCATAGAAATGTATGAATTGAGAAACAAACGAACTCCAATTGTGATTGGTTGTAGTTGTTAACCTTAATATATCACTGTTGCAGAGCGGTAGTTTAATCGTTTACGGTAGTGGAAATAATCAGAAGATCTACCCGTCCCGTCATTTGTCACGTGATTAATGTATGCAAATAGTAACATTGCAACAGAGGGCCACAGCCATAGTTACCTTGGACGTAGGTTCAACGTTGAACATACAAGTATCAGAAGAGTCGTACATCGGTGCTAGGAGACCAACGAATACCGTAGACGACAGGGGCAAGGCAGACCAAGCTCGACAATACCTCGTGAAGGCCGATTTATAAGGCTACTCACAGTGCGGGAGCATCTTCATAGCAGCAAGAAACCTCCAGAAACAGTTGGCGTAAGTACATGGAAAACGTATAAGTGCTGATACGGTTCTCAGATGGCTTCGCATAAACGGGTTTCGGCCACAAAGGTCTGGAAGAGGGCCATTTCTCACGAAAGATCATCGTACAACGATATCCTTTGTCCATTGGCCATTTCGCCAGTGGGGACGTGTCCTATTTAAAGACGAGTCCAGATTCAATCTCCATAGTTCCGACTAACGTCAAAGGGTGTATCAGCAGCCCAACGGAAAATACGCAGCGTGTAAAATTAAAGGTTAGGTGCCATATGGTGGTGGGTTGGTCATAGTGTGGGGAGATATTTCTCTAACCGCCCGTACAAACCTCTGCATCCTTCGTGAAGGGTCCCTGACCGTCGAACAATAAATTACAAAAATCCTTGAACCTTATAAAATACCTTATACGCCAATACATCGATTCGGGGTTCATCCTTATGAAAGAAAATACTTGGCATCCAGGTGTGCTCACGAGTACCTACAGTAGTGAAGATTCAAATCGACAAGTTCCGAAGGTCTTCATAAATTTGGACCTAAATCCCATCGAGCATGTATGAGAAATGTTGGAACGACC
>SEYY01015103.1:0-7500 GCA_009176605.1 Armadillidium nasatum | reverse complement strand
ATATATATATATATATATATATATATATATATATATATATATATATATATATATATATATATATATATATATATATATATATATATATATATATATATATATATAATATATATATAATATATATATATATATATATATATATATATATATATATATATATACTCATTTAAAATCTGCTACTTCCTTTGCATAATGAGTTGCCTCTCGTCTGCATCTTTCCAATTCCATTCTTGCAGATCTGGATAGAATTTCCCAGAGGGGTCGTCTCAACCTTGTGAAATTCAACTCTTTAAAAACTCAACTTCTAGAAATCTCCCTCTCAAAGACGCCTCCTAACTTTTCTATTTCTTTCGATGGTTCTCCCACCTCTCCTGTTGACAATATAAAAACAAACAAAAAAATGTCTTGGAAACCTCATGTCATAATGGTTGCTGGGGTGACCTCAAAGAAGCTGTTAATTCTGTTTAGACTGCGATAATTTTTTTTTCCTCTCAGTTACTCCAATTATACAAGGGTCTCATCCGTCCTTGTATGGAGTACTACTCTCATATCTAAGGTGGCTCATGTTTCACGCATCTTTTGGATAAGGTTGAGTCAAAGGCTAAAAGACTTATTAACTGTCCCGCTCTTTCTAATTCACTTGACTTTTTATCTTTGCGACGTGACGTTGGTGATTTGTCTCTTTTCTATAGGAACTATCCACACGTATACCTCCACCTTTACGGCGTCCTCATAGCACAATGGGTGCATTGTCTGCGCATCAATTTTACGTGGACATAAGCAACTTCAGACTTGTCCTCTGTGGTGCCTTCTTCTTTCCTGACACCTCTGTTTTGTGAAACTCTCTCCCATCTTCTTTATTTCCTGCTGAATTTAATCTCAATTCCCCTAAAAAATTTGCGGTAGGTGGGACTTGAAGGAGTGGTTTTTATATTTTTTTATTATTATTATTATTATTATTATTATTATTTTTTTTTTTTTTTTTTTGCACTCTTTTACTTTATTTTTATTCTTCTAGCACCTCCTCCTTGAATAGGGCTTTGCCCGTGAGTAGTGGTGATATGTAAAAAAAGTGTATATATATATATATATATAAATATATATATATATATATATATATATATATATATATATATATATATATATATATATATATATATATATATATATATATATATATATATATATATATATATATATATATATATATATATATATATATATATATATATATTGATAATTCAGATGTGGAGCCGAAATATGTTATTTCAAAACTTGAGCGGAGATAAACCTCTTTGGTTGATTGAAGATTTACCTCCAGATACGGATTTTATGCTAAAAATATATTCCACTTCGTCTCACGCGGTGAGCGATCCTGTGATTCTGTACACGCGAACCAAGCCAAGATATCTGACATCTGTTCAAGGTAAGGAAAGAAGAGCAATCTTTTCGCTTTAGCATTTTTGAAGGTGAGGATTTTGTTCTAGATTATAATATTTGAAGCGATGCTCTATTGGTTCTTTTATAGTCTTCGGGATATTCCTTCTTAGGTTTTCAAATTTGATTATGGATTATTTTAATATCCATATGACACTTTTTTTTTTCCTTTGAAAACCTATGCATACGTAATATATATATATTATATATATATATATATATATATATATATATATATATATATATATATATATATATATATATATATATATATATATAATATATATATATATATATATAATATATATATATATATGCCTACTTGTATTTTATTATATATATTTATTTATTTATTTTTATTTCACTTAAAACTTTCCTTTTAAAAAAAATATATATATATATATATATATATATATATATATATATATATATATATATATATATATATATATATATATATATATATATATATATATATATATATATATTGTTCCTACCACAGCCACAGAGGTGGGTAGGAAATTATTGCTAAAGGGAGAAAGTTGGGGAAGGAGTGATTTTGATTTCCATTTACTAAATTTTAGCCCTAACACTCTTATAAGCGAACTTTATTATAAGATTTAACACTTTAGATATTGTTTGAATTAAAATATTTGTGATGAATTCTTAAGTCATCAGCTGCATACTTATTGGTTAATCTAAAAGTGTACAGGAAAATCTTGTAGATTTAAATTTGAAAAATGACTTTCTGGATAGGAAAGACCTAGACTTTGTTGCATGTATAAGTATTTCCATTATTATTATTTGTTTTGATTGGGACAATCTCGATATGCTCGTGTAGCTTCTAACTGTCTATTTTTCTAATGTTCTAATGCATTAAAATTTAATTTTGTTAATAAATTTATACACCACAATATTTGCCAAAAGGGAAAAAAACGAATATTTCAAGATATTTGATTATTTCGAAGCTATTTAGATGAAAAGAAAAATTCAAATGGGTTAGATATAAATCTCCACAAATTACTTTCATTTTTATAATATGGATAAAGGAAACGCAAGACAAAATTGTATAGAAATTCTTATTTTACGAATGAACTTAAAAAATACATTTATTTCTTGTTTTCTATTTTACCTAATTTAAATTATTAAAATTTATTTTTCTATAGTTTTACGTCTGCAATTTCTAAGCCTTTTATTGAAGAATAAACCTTTAGTACTTCATTAATTTTTGATTTTTCTTTTTATATTTAGTGGTAATTAATTAAAGAAGACCCATTATTCAACGTTTTTTGTCTAGCTTTCGGAAATCACAGTTTGTTTGTTTTTTTTGTTTTTTTTTTGCTCACAAGTTTCTTTTAATTTTTGACTGCAAATGTTCATTGTAAAGACTCTCATTTATTAAATTCATCACTGCTTTTAGAAAGATTTTCAAGGTTTAAATTTTAGCAATTAATTGTTAATAATTCGGCAAATTAGTCTTGCTAAATAAATAATATTTTTAATGAATGTAAAATTAGAAGACTATCCAAAACTACTCATTTTCAATAAGAATTTGCATTTCTATTCGTATTTTATGCACAAGGATGTATATAATCCCTAATATTGTTATCAAATACTCTTGAGTTTTAATAATAATTTTATTAAATGTTGAATTAAAAACTATAACCTGACTTGAAGAACTGATAAAAATCTAATGTTCTAATGCATTAAAATTTCCTTTTGTTAATAAATTTATACGCCACAATGTTTAAGCTCATTTGCTTTACGAATTCATTTTTAAAATATTATCTGAAGCGTAAGAGACTTCTTTTGTAAATTTTATCTGCTTAGTTAAGGATGTAAAACTAAAATTTGATATAGATATTTCGGCATGTTCAAAAACTTAAATTTTTTCCTAACAAAACTTGGACTGATCTTAAGCCATAACAACTTTTTTCAAAACATTTACAAAAAATTAACGCCTCGAAAATGAAATATAAAAATTATATTAATGATAAAAATTAATAATAATAATAATAATAATAATATTTTAAAATACAATTACATATATACTTTATATGATATGGCAAAATATCAGTGTGTAAAATGCGTATGAACCATAATTACATATATATATATATATATATATATATATATATATATATATATATAATAATATATATATATATATATATATATATATATATATATATATTATATATATATATATATATATATATACAGTCTAATTTGATCGAATGCTGATAGATGCCCCTGAAAGTTTCATGTGTAATTTGCCAAAAATGAAAAAAAAAAAAATATTCAAAGATATTTGATTATTTCGAAGCTATTTAGATGAAAAGAAAAATTCAAATGGGTTAGATATAAATCTCCACAAATTACTTTCATTTTTATAATATGGATAAAGGAAACACAAGACAAGATTGTATAGAAATCCTTATTTTACGAATGAACTTAAAAAATACATTTATTTATTTTTTTTTCATATGTTACCTAATTTAAAGTATTAAAATTTATTTTTGTATAGTTTTACGTCTGCAATTTCTAAGCCTTTTAATAAAAAATAAACCTTCAGTGCTTCGTTAATTTCGTATTTTTCTTTATATATTTAGTGATAATTAATTAAAGAAGACTCATTATTCAACGTTTTCTGTCTACCCTCTGAAAATCACAGTTTTTTTTTTTTTTGCTCACAAGTTTCTTTTAATTTTTTGACTGCAAATGTTCATTGTAAAGATTCTCATCCGTTAAATTCATCGCTGCTCTTAGAAAGATTCTCAAGGTTTAAATTTTAGTATTTCATAGTTACTAATTCGGCAAATGTCTTGTTAAATAATTAACATTTGCATAAGTTTCAAAAGCAAATATAATTTAACATAGTTATTGTAATTGTCACTTTCACAAAAAATTTCTAGATATAATGAATGACAAATTATAAGTCTTTCCAAAACTACTTTTTTTCAATAAGAAAATGCATTGCTATTGATGTTTTATGCTCAATTAAGGGACACACACACACACACACACACACACACCACATATATATATATATTATATAATATATATATATATATATATATATAATATATATATATATATATATATATATAATATATATATATATATATATATATATATATATATATCTTCAGGTGCGCAAAGACCGTTGGCCTGTCAAATTCCATTGGAGTTGTAGAAAAACCTGTAAACCTAGTCAAATTCAATGGCTGACATGCCCCTATACATAGCGTTTGAAAGAATTTAAATCAAATGAAGTTGGAAAAGAAAATAAAGGAAAGGGGTTCCAGAATTTACCAGTGGTTTAAGCGTAGTATTGAGTCATTAAACATAGAGGTTAAGTCTGGGGTAAGAGATCTGGGCAGAGAAAGAATTAGACTGAATAAAAACTCGAATGGCATTTGTTCTCCCCAAAGAAGAAGGTTTGAAACATCAGAGTTCCGAAGAGCAATGTCCATAGTAATAACGATAGTATAGAGATTGATACAACATTTGGATGGCTAGGAAAAGATTGGAGACAATTAGTGACGGCAGGAGGGTTCACTTGTAAGCTAAAGAGCAGAATGTGTGTAAACACCCCAGATATGTTACGCATACTCCATCCGAACAAGAGCAAGTAGCTGGGTGGTGAATAGAAGTCCCGATAAATATATATATATATATATATATATATATATATATATATATATATATATATATATATATATATATATATATATATACTTTCAGCAACCGCTAACTCAAATAAGTCATTGCACGAACCATCACCACTAGATCCAAATGCAGAATCTTCATCTGAAAATGTTCCACAAGAGCAGGAAGCAGTTTTCGGCATTTTAGGTTTAATATTTAGTCTCGTTGGAGGCATCGGAGCAATGTTGTTTCTATTAATATTAAGTATTTTTTTCCTTAAACGTAGAGGAAGAAGAAGGCAGCAACCACCACCTACAAAGTTAACTGCTTCAGAACATTCCTCTTCTATAATTGGTAAGCATTTATATATATATATATATATATATATATATATATATATATATATATATATATATATATATATATATATATATATATATATATATATATATATATATATATTATTACAGGGTTTATTTTTTTTAGAGAAGGAAGGGGTGTATGGATCAGGTTTTCACTTTAAGAATCATTGAGGAGAAAAGTATAGATAAAGGGAAGGATATGTTTGTGTGCTTTATGGATCTGGAAAATGATTACGATAGGTAAACAGGTGTAAACTGTGAAAGGTTTTGAGAAAGTATAAAATTAAGAAGAAGGTACTAGAGGACATTAGAGCATTTTATATGTATAGAAGGGTGTGTATGAGAGTAAATAGAATGGAGACTGAGTTTTTGGATGTGAATAATGAATTGACGCAGAGTTGTGCAATGACTCCAGGGATATTTAATTTATTTATTGAAAAAGTGATGAGAATGATGTAAAAGATAGGTAGAGAGGTGAGAATGAAGGAGCAGCAGGGTGTGTGGGATGCAAATGAGATGTTGTATGCAGATGATGATGTACTTTTGGCGAAGACACAGGGGACTTTGAAGGTATTGATGGAAGAGTTTGTAAAAGGATGTGCCGACTTGGGCTTAAGAAGTAAATGCGGATAAGAGTAAAGTGTTATGGATGAAAAATAGGGAGGGAGGGGAGAGGACTGTGGATGGGGGAGATGAAGTGCAAATTAAAGTGGGGAGGGAGAGATTGGAGTGGGTCAATTCATTTAAATATCTGGTATTGAGTTATCTTTTTCGGGGGGGGAGGGAGATGGAAGTGAGGGGATGAAGTAGGTAGGGCATGTAATGTGAGAAGGGGGGAAGGTTGGGAAGTTTGAGGGATATTTGGAGTAAAGAAGGATTGATTAGAGAGGTGAAGTTGAAAATGTTTGAAGGATGCTGTATACCGGTGGTTATGTATGGGAGCAAGGTATGGAGGTTGAATGCGAGGAAGAGGAAAAAGGTTGAGGATTTGAGGTTTTCGAAATGAATGTTCTGAGGATGGTGTGAGGTGTTGGTCGAAAGGATAGAGTAAAGAATGTTAGAATAAGGGAGTTGATTGGATAGGGAATATGGTTGGGAGAGCTAAACAGAGCATACTGAGGTGGTTTGAGAATTTTTACTGGATGAAAGAGAAGAGACTAGCGAAAATGGTGTTTGTATCAGAAGTAGAGAGTGAGAGGTAGGGGGAGACCGTGAAGAAATTGAATGAGTGGAGGTAAGGAGTTATTGAGGGACAGAGGGATGAGCTGAGAGGAAGGTGTGTGGTTGACGTGAAAAGTAGTGAGTGAAAAAGATTGATGAGAGGGTGAATGTTTGGGAAAGGATGTAACCTGCGGTAGACACAACCCAACGATTGTGGGAAATTTTATATATATATATATATATATATATATATATATATATATATATATATATATAATAATATATTATATATATATATATATATATATATATTATATAATATATATATAATCAATTTTTTAAAAACCACTTTATAATAAAACAATAAAAATTAAAAGATTAAAAGAGACATAACAAGAACATTAAAAAAGAAATAACAACGTGAACAATAAAAACACGCGTAAACGTTTCAGAGCTTAACTTCGCTCCCTGATCACTACGCTAGTAAAATGAAAATGAAGCAACAACACAGTTCCACATTCCGATGAGGAAAAAAAAAAAAAAAAATTAAACGACAAAATGACGTCACAGAAATCTGGCAACTAGCAAATGATGAAAAATTAGTTTTTAAAAATTAACTACAAAAAAAAAATTAACTACAAAAATTAACTACAAAAAATCCTGATGAAATGTTAAAATTGTTTGAAGTTTTAATGAAAAACGATTCTATTAATCTATTTAAATTCTTTGACTTGGAATTGAAAACAAATCTGGCACCCGTCAAATCTATCAAATGTTGTTGAGTAATATGCAAAAAAATTACATTGCTTTGATTACCTCTTCTAATTTCTGCTATATGCTGTTCGAGACGAAAATGCAGGGTTTTTATAGTTTCCCAAAGTAAGAGTTT
>SEYY01015102.1:0-5000 GCA_009176605.1 Armadillidium nasatum | reverse complement strand
AAGTGTTGGGGATAGAAAGAACAAATCCTTGAAGAACAGCAGTATTAATAGATTTAAAGGATAAACGATGGCAATCTACATCAGTTGCTATAGAATAACCAGAAAGGAAATCAGAGAGAAGGTCACAGAGAGAAGGATAGTTTCCGAAAAGTGAAGTTTGGATATATATATATATATATATATATATATATATATATATATATATATATATATATATATATATATATATATATATATATATATATATATATTCTTGTTTTCTTTTTCTCGTGATCTTTCTTGGAAAGATCACATTACTTCTCTTTCTAAACAAGCTTCTAAGAGGTTGGGTGTTCTGAGGCGCCTTCAGAATTACTTCACGCCACCCCAGTTGCTTGCTCTGTATAGGGGTGTTGTTCGTCCCTGTATGGAGTATGCTTCGCACATCTGGGGTGGTTCCACACATACAGCTCTCTTAGAGAAGGTGGAGTCAAGGGCATTTCGTCTCATCAACTCTCCTACTGTTACTAACTCTCTTCAATCTCTTTCTGCATGTCGAATTGTTGCGTCACTCTCTCTTTACTATCGCTATTACAACAGACACTGCTCTTCTGAACTCTCTCGTTGCATACCTCCTCCATTGAGAAGAGCTCGTGCGACACGCCTTTCTACACATTCTCATCCTTTCTCTGTCCAACTCTCCGACCCAGACTTAACCGCTATGCTCAGTCTTACATATACTCTACTGGTAAAGTCTGGAACACACTCCCTTCATCTGTTTTCCCAACTTCCTTTGACTTGCATACTTTCAAACGCCGTGTGTCTGGACACGTCGGCCACCATCGACCATGATTATAGACCTTTCCCAACTCCGGTGGAATTTGGTAGGCTCCTGGCCTTTGCCCACCGAGGAGACATAAAAAAAAAAAATAATATATATATATATATATATATATATATATATATATATATTATATATATAATTATATATATATATATATTAATATATATATATATATATATATATAATATATATATATATATATATATATATATATATATATATATATATATATATATATATATATATATATATATATATATATATATATATATATATATATATATATATATATATATATATATATATATATATATATATATATATATATATATATATATATATATATATATATATATATATATATATATATATATATATATATATATATATATATATATATATATATATATATATATATATATATATATATATATATATATATATATATATATATATATATATATTATATATATATATAATATATATATATATATCAATGAAATCTTATATTATTTGCTTCTAGAGTAGTTTTTGATCCCCTTCTCAGCACCAACTACAAGAAAGGAAAAATGTTTCTTTTTATAATATATTACATATTGTAGAGTGAAAAATACAGATATGCGTCAACTCTCAAACGTCACTAAAAATTTTCCCATTATATATATATATTATATATATATATATATATATATATATATATATAATATATATATATATATATATATATATATATATATATATATATATATATATATATTGCAATTCTTTTTTCACACACAAACAAACGTATGTCTTTCAAAGAGTTTCGCCCTCAAAAAGTCTGATCGTCCTTGAATTGGAATCATTTCCCTTGATTATTTGTGCGTCCTTTGAGATTTCACTGGACGACTCTTGCTATTGAATTAAGATACAGTTTCCCTTTATCAGCAACAATATCCTTATTAATTTATGCTTCTCAAAAAGGTCGGATAAGAATTGTGATAATAAACACAAATACATGTGATATTTATTTTATATATATATATATATATATTATATATTATATATATAATATTATATATATATATAATAATAATATATATATATATATATATATATATGGATTAATATACCTGTGGTCACAGGGAATAAGTTGTTGCGTATAAAATCGCTATTTTTCAAGGCAGCTATAGTAAGTTGATTTTCAAGGTTTTTAGGGTCATAACAAATAATATTTAAATAAATTCACATGTGACATACTTCTCTCTCTCTCTCCTGCCCTGAAAATTGCAATTTTCTAGTTAAGAACTTATTCCCGATGACCTCAGATATACTTATATATATATATATATATATATATATATATTATATATATATAATAATATATATAATATATATATATATAATATATATATTATATATATATATATATATATTTGATTATGAAGATGGGTTCCTTTCTTTCATTTTTGAAGTTAAACGAATCAAAATAATTAAGTAAATTAATTTTCATTTAGCTGCATGGGACGCAAATCACTCTTACGAATATTACAGAAAATTGAAATATGAAACTGATTGTGCTAATGAATTATTTTGTTTAAAAGGAATTTTTATTTTATGTATCTTAATATTAGTGTTTGAGAAAGATTTCACTCTTGAATTGGATTTCAATCTAAGAGATTTAATATCCTTTTCAATATAATATTTCCTTTTAGAGAATATTTAATATTCCTTGTGTAAAGAAGAATAAATGTGATTTAGATAGATTTATTAGAAATGTCTTTATGATTAGAGAGAAATATTTTATTGGAAAAAATTATCTTTTGTAAGTAATTATTATAACCATCCCTTTCTGTAGACTTATAACTCAGCTAAGATATATTTTAAAGCTCATATTTGTTAGGTAAATAATTTCCTAACATATTATTGAAGCTATAGTTTTATGTACTGTATATTATAAGTTATTTCATACGAAGCTTAATAACACATCCTGAAAATATTTTGTCATATTACTTCTGAAAGATTTAAGCTTTTTTTTCAAGAAAATTCTAATGCTACGAATATATAGTATATACTCTCTCTCTCTCTCTCTCTCTCTCTAATATATATAATATATATATATATATATATATATATATATATATATATATATATATATATATATATATATATTATATATATTATATATATATGAACAGAAAAATATTATTCGGATATACGTTTAATAACAAATTGACTAGATTCGTTGAATTAATTTAATAATGGTTCAAATTTTTTAAAAATTTAAATAAATATAAAAAAAATAAACCAAATAAAAATGAATTAATTACTAAACAAAAAATCGATTGCCTTAATTCAGCAGCCCTCTCCGATAATGGCTTTTCAAGCCCTTACTGTTCATTGCTGCCATCTTTTAACTTTACGATTTCAATTAGTTTGAGCTCGAATGGGAACCCTTACTAAAAGGAGAGAGACTTTTACTCTCAGTTTATTGTAATGACCTTCATAGCTTTTATCAACAAGGTAAATTGACTCTTTGTCTTCGTTATTTTCTCGAAGTTTCAGAAATAGAAGAATTTTTTATTATTATTGTTATTATTTTTTTAAAAATATTTTAAAAGTATTATTACTGATATTTATTTATTCTTCTTATATATCGATTTACTTATTATTATTATTATTATTATTATTATTATTATTATTATTATTATTATTATTATTATTTTTATTATTATTATTATAATGTTTTACATTTCCCTTCCAATTCTTTGCAGAATATTTTCTTGTAATTTAAATTTAATTTTCTTAATATAATTTTTGAAATCAACTTAAAGAGAAAGAGAGAATAATAATATTTTGGTCAGACTTCAGTTTGAGCTAGCTACATATTTAAAAAACTACTTGACGTACGTAAAAAAGGATTACATTTTTAGAATCCTTGTCGAATTTCAGGTAGGAAAAGTGTAAAATTTTTGCAATAAATATATATATGTATAAAAACATATTGTGTACGGTAAGATATGAACTATAACCTAATTCGACTTTATTAACCTGAACCACCGAAAATGGCCACCGTATACAAGCCTAATTGATGTATTACACCCTATATATATTATATATATATATATATATATATATATATATAATATATATATTATATATATATATATATATATATATATATATAATATATTTAACATTTTACAATTTTGTTAGTCATTAGCGAAATTTTAGTTTTCAAATTTCGGCAAAATTCAAAAAAAAAAGTGACGTTGCCTGACGTACGATTCTATCGAGAATAATAAAAAGTAAACTTTACTTATACAAACTTTATTATTATAAGAATTTATTTTTTATTTCCCAATGTTTCCTACCTGAAATTCGACAAGGATTCTAAAAATGTAATCCTTTTTTACGTATGTTAAGTAGTTTTTTTAAATATGTAGCTAGCTCAAACTGAAGTCTGGCCTCATATTTATTTTCTAACCGGTTTAGACCGTAAACCTCAGACATCATCAGAGTGGACCTCACCAACGAAGGAATATGCTGTCCCTCCAGGCAGACAAAAAAAAAACTGCCCTTCAGGCCATCACCAGATTCAGAGCGAGCGATCCACACACTCCGAGAGATTCTTACAGATGAATAAATTTTCTTAGTATAATACTATGGTATAAAGTAAGATTATAGCTTATAAAATTAAAAATTATATCACATTATGTTTAGCTTGAGTGACAGTACATTAAACTTTATGTTAATGTCCGGTTTGCAGTTTTTAATACTGTAAGCTTCAGCCAATTTTAGTTTCTGGGCTTCACAAGAGGAGTAAAGAATTTTAAATGATCGGGATATTTCACATACAGTTGCTTTCCCATGCTCAGTATAGAATGTTCGTAAAATTTACTGGACTTTAAATGATGTTGGTATACCTTATATATATATATATACCTTATACCGTATACCTTATATAGTCGTGCAACCATTATAGGTTGAAGTACAGTCAGACTCGGGACAAACAAATTGGTACACGACATGATGATTAGCTGAAATGGTACCATTAGTAGAAAGGAAAGATGTATGCTTTTATGATATAGTTTAACTTTTATTTTAGAACTGTTTGTAGATTTTACTTGGACGTCGATAATTCTATGTATTTTTCCTGTGATTTGGAATATTTTGCCAAATTTTAAGACACTCAAAT
>SEYY01015101.1:10000-13215 GCA_009176605.1 Armadillidium nasatum | reverse complement strand
ATTTCTTCGTTTAACTATTATTCGTAGAAATTTAAAACGACTAATGCAACGTAATCAGAACTCTGATTTATTGTTGTTTTAATTTCTATTGAAATGATTTGTCATTGATAAAAACAAAGGAATGAAAGAAATCTATTTTTTCTTATCAGTTAAATCTGCTTTTGGGAATCGTTCAAGTTTTTTATATAATAGTAAGTCTGGCTCTGATTTATTCATAGTTTCTTTAGAAATAAATAATGTGATACCCCATTAATACACATACACACACACACACACACACAATATTATATATATATATATATATATATATATATATATATTATATATATATATATATATATTATTATACTATATTATATATATATAATATAAATAATATAAACTTTATTTTAGTATGAACTGAATATAATATATAAATTATATATATATATATATATATATATATATATATATATATATATATATATATATATATATATATATATATATATATATATATATATATATAATAAGAGAATGAGAGATAAATTAATTACTTCATGGGAATGTGTTTAAAGGAGCTGCTAGAGGGATATCTGATCAATATTTGGTACTAACTAAAATTAGAGTATTGGGAGGTTGAAGGAAGATTTTTGATATAAGTAGAGCAGTAGAGATTGTGAAAGTGGAGAGATTTTAGGAAGAGGGTGTGGGGGAGCAATTTAGAAGAGAGCTTAGTCTAAGGTGGGATGAGGCAAGAGGGAGTGGAGGAGGAATTGGGATATTTAAGGGAATCGTTGTTAAAAAGTGCATGGAATGTTTGTGTGGTAAGGAAGGTGGGAGGGAAGTGTAAAAGAAAAGGAAGTGAATCGTGGTGTGAGGAGGAGAGAATTGCTGTGAAGGATAAAAAGATAGCTTTTGAAAATTTTTGGGGTACAAACAGGATACAGGAATGGGAGGCTTACTAAGATAAAAAGAGGAGTGCTAAAAGATTTGTAAAATGAGCGAAAGAAAGAGCAGATGTAAAATGGGGTAATAAAATAGCAGAGGGATTTAGAGAAAGGAATAAGATGTATTGGAAGAAGATGATTAAGATGAGGAATAAAGGGAAGGTGAGGAGAGGGAGGATAAAGTGTATCGGGGAGAAATAAGACAGGAAAAAGGGAGGTTGGAGCAAGATGTTTGGAGTATTTTAGTAGGTTGTTGAATGTGATGAGGGTAGGAGTGTGGTTGTGATGTATGAAACTGAGTAGAAAGTACGGGAAGGTATTAGAACATTATAGAGGAATAGTAAGGCATGTGTGAGAGTAAACAGAATGAAGGCTGAGCTGGAGGGAGTTGGGTAATATCCCCGAGGTTATTTAATTTATTTATTGACAAAGTGGTGAGAAAAATGGATAGAGTATGGAAAGGGGTGGGAATGAGGGAGCATGATGATATGTGGAATGCAAATGTGTTGATGTATGAGGATGATGTGGTACTTTTGGCTGAAGCACAGGAAAATTTGAGAGTATTGATGGATGAGTTTGTAAAGTGTTGTGATGATTTGGGCTTAAGGAGTAAATGCGGGTGAGGGTAAAATGCTGTGAATAAAAAATGGAGAGGGAGGAGGGAGAAGTGTGGATGAGGGAGATGCTTTACAAATTAAAGTGGGTAGGAAGAGATTGGAGCTAGTCATTTTTTTAAAGTATCTGAGGGTGATTATTGAAGAGGGTGATGTTAGTATGGGTGATGATGTTGGTCTGGAATAAGAGAAGAGAAGAAGTTGTTGGGTGGTTTGAGGGATATTTGGGGTAAGGTTACCAAGGAAGGTGAAGGTGAGAATGTATGAGGGAAATTGTATACAGGTGGTTATGTATGGGACTGAAGTATGGAAGTTTTCGAAATGAAAGGTCTGAGAGCCGTTTGTGGTGTTGATACAAGAGATAGAGTCAGGAATGTTAGAATAAAGGAAATGTGTGGATGGAGAGAGAATATGATTGAGAGAGCTGTACAAAGTATGCTTAGATGAGTGAAGAGAGAATGGCTAAAAAGGCATTTCTTTCAGAAGTAAAAGTTTGTGAGAGATATTGGGAGACCGAAGAGAGTTGGATGAGAAATGTCAAGGAGCTGTTAAGTGATGGAGGGATGAAATGGGAGAAGGGTTTGTAGTTGACAGAGGATATTAATGAAAGGAAAAGATTGATGATCTGCTGAGTGTTTGAATGGATGTGGCCTACGGTAGACACCACAGTAGTAGTAAGGGGACCGCTTTCGGCAGATGCCAGATTTCGAAAATCTGGCAACCTAAGCCAAATTTTGAAATTATATTCTATATATATATATATATATATATATATATATATATATATATATATATATATATATATAATATATATATATATATATATATATATATATATATATATATATATATATATATATATATATATATCATATAATGCATACATATAAAGAATGTGATAACTTTCTGCAGTCGACACCACCCTGCATTATGCGGGATATGGCGCAGTGTATAATATATATAGTATATATATATATATATATATATATATATATATATATTATATATATATATATATATATATATATATATATATATATATATATATATTGTTTAATAAAATAAAGAAGAAAAGTTTAAAAAATTAATAATAATAATAATAATAATAATAATAATAAAAAATCAAATAATAATAAAAATAATCAATAAATAACTAATAGATAATAATAATTAAAATCAGAAATATATACTAATAATTATTAATTAAAAATTATTTTATTTTAATATTAATTTTTTTAATTATCATTAAAATTATTAATAATTTAATAATTTTAAAATATTATATTATAATTATTAATATAATTAAATATAATAATTAAATTATTAATTATATTAATTAATTATTATTATAATTATTATATATTATATTAATTAATATTTATTAATTATTAATTATAATTATTATTTATTATTATTATTATTATTATTATTATTATTATTATTATTTATTATATTATTATATTATTATTATAATATAATATTATTATTATTATTATTATTATTATTATTATTATTATTAATTATTATATTATAATTAATAATAAATAATAATAATAATAATAAATATAAAAATATTATAATAATCATAATTTATTATTATTATTAATATTATTGCTGTAATAATAATAATAATAATAATAATAATAATAATAATAATAATAATAATAATTAT
>SEYY01015100.1:105000-107500 GCA_009176605.1 Armadillidium nasatum | reverse complement strand
ATATATATATATATATATATATATATATATATATATATATATATATATATATATATATATATATATATATATATTATGTATTACCTCTGGTGGGCAAAAGCCAGAGGCCTACCAAGTTACCACCAGAGTTAAGGAACAATACAAAAATCTGGTCAATTTAAAATGCCGACATGTCCCGATACACGGCGTTTTAAGGTGTATAAGTCATAGGAAGTTGGAAAAATAGATGAAGAGAGAGTGTTCCAGACTTTACCAGTAGAGTACATGTAAGATTGAGCATAGCTGTTAAGTCTGGAGTCGGAGAGTTGGACACAGAAAGGATGAGAGTGTGTAGAAAGGCGTGTCGCGTGAGCCCTTCTCAATGAAGGAGGTATGCGACGTGAGAGTTCAGAAGAGCAGTCTTCATTATAATAGTGATAGTATAGGGAGAGTGACGCAACATTTCGACTGGCAGGAAGAGACTGAAGAGAATTTGTGAGAGCAGAAGAGTTGATAAGACGAAAAGCCCTAGACTCTACCTTCTCAAAAAGAGCTGTATGAGTGAAACCACCCCAGATGTGTGACACATACTCCATACAAGGGCGAAGCAACATCCCTAGAAAGGGCAAGCAACTGGGGTGGAGAGAAGAAATTCTGAAGGCGCCTCAGAATACCTAACTTCTTAGCAGCTAGTTTGGAGAGAGAAATAAAGTGATCTTTCCAAGAAAGATCACGAGAAAAAGAAACACCGAGAATATTAAGGAGAGATGAAGGCTTTAGTGTGTGTTTTCAAAGAAGGTATCATAGTTGTGAGGAAGATTGTGTCGAATAGAAATATGGAGGAATTGAGTTTTTGAGGCATTGAAAACGACCATGTTTTCTCTGCCCCAATTTGAAATACGAGAAAGATCAGAGGTCAGTTGCTCCAAGGCTACCCTCCTTGCATCTATTAATTGCTGTTGGGAGGGGCGCCTTTCAAATTGTAAGAAATAATGCAGGGTGGAGTCATCGGCATAGGAGTGGATAGGAGATGAAGTAGCAGATAGAAGGTCATTAATGAAAAACAGAAAAGTGTTGGGGATAGGACAGAACCTTGAGGAACACCACTATTAATAGATTTAAAGGATGAACGGTGGCCGTCTACAACAGCTGCTATAGAACGACCAGAAAGGAAATCGGAGAGAAGGCCACAGAGAGAAGGATAGATTCTGAAAGAGGGAAGTTTGGAAATCAAAGTTTTGTGCCAGATTCTATCGAAAGCTTTCGATATGTCCAGTGCGACAGCAAAAGATTCACCGAAATGCCGAAGAGCGAAAGACCAAGAGTCAGAGAGAAGGGAAAGGAGATAACCAGTAGAGCGTTTCTTAAGAAAACCATACTGGCGATAAAAGATAAGATTAGAAGAATTGAGATGTTTCCAAATCTTCCTGTTAAGGATAGATTCGAAAACTTTAGAAAGAACGGAGGTTAAAGAAATATGACGGTAGTCTGAGGGTTGAGAGGGGTCCCCTTCTTCGGCACAGGCTGATATATATATATATATATATATATATATATATATATATATATATATATATATATATATATATATATATATATATATATATATATATATATATATATATATATATATATATATATATATATATATATATATATATATATATATATATATATATATATATATATATATATATATATATATATATATATATATATATATATATTATATATATATATATATATATATATATATATATATATATATATATATATATATATATATTAGGGATGGAGCGATACCAAAATTTTTACCGATACCGATACTTAAAAATTCCCGATACCGATACCTAAAAATATGCCGATACTTGCCAATACCACTACCGATACCGATACCGATACTTTACTCTTGTCCAAAAATTTTACCGATACCGATACCGATACTTCACTCCATCCATATATATATATATATATATATATATATATATATATATATATATATATATATATATATATATATATATATATATATATATATATATATATTATATATATTCATTAACTGTGAAATGAACATGTCACAGTTGCTTTGAGAATTCTACGAGTATTTCTTGGAAAATTAACATATATATATATATATATATATATATATATATATATATATATATATATATATATATATATATATATATATATATATATATATATATATATATATATATATATATATATATATATATATATATATATATATATATATATATTATAATTTATATTATAATTTAAAGAACACTAACACAACTCGTGTTCTAATTATATATCAATTTTTAAAACCACTAAGTTAAAACAGTAAGAACTAAAACACTAAAACGAGTTAACAATGAAGAATAAAAAAGATCATAACAAAGGTGGAGATTAAAAAGAAAAACTTTGTGACGTTTCGGAACTATACTTATTGTTCCCTCATCAAAGACACTGATAAGAAGAAATAGGAAAGTGGAGACAATTTAACACGCGGGAA
>SEYY01015100.1:77500-82500 GCA_009176605.1 Armadillidium nasatum | reverse complement strand
AGGTGATATTTCCATGGTAGGCGAGTCGGAAAGGTGATATGTCCATGGTAAGTGCCTCTACAAGCATTGGCTATTGAATGATATTTTTCCTTTTTTGTATTAAATAGATGCATCAAAGACAGATGATTAGATTAATGAATAAATGGACGATTGAATTGATGAATAAATTAGATGGATGTAATTATAATAATAGCTGAAATAGAAAAATAAATAGATAAATAAATAAATAAACGAGCAGATAGATGGTTGAATGGGTAGTTGAATAAATAAATGTAAGTAATTAATTAAAATTTAACTCCCGAAGTCTATCTGTCTATCAATCTATCTATCTACTTTTCTATAGTGTAATATTTACTTCCTCTATTACTCCGTTTCCACCCTTCTCAATTCAACTCATCTGATAGATCTAATTTATGTTGTTTCGTTCACACATGGTATAACTCAAATATTTTAGTTATCAGGGTAAGGCTTGGACTCTTCCCCCCCACCCACCCCAGCAGGAGATTCAGGGTAGAGGTTAGACTCTTTTTTTTCTGCAGGATGGGAGATTCAGGGTAGGGGTTGGGATTTTTTTCGGCAGGGTGGTAGATTCAGGGTGAGGGTTGGACTCTTTTTTTTCCGCAGTGTGGGGGATTCAGAGTAGGGGCTAGACTCTTTTTTCCACTGGGTAGACGATTCAGGGTAGGGGTTGAACTCTTTTTTTCCCGCAGGGTGAGGGATTCAGGGTAGGGGTTGGACTCTTTTTTTTCCCCCGCAGGGTGAGGGATTCAGGGTAGGTGTTAGACTCTTTTTTTTCCGCAGGGTGGGGGATGGTATAGATTCCTTTCTAGATATTTTCATAAACTTTAGGTTTACAAATAATAATAATAATAATAATAATAATAATAATAATAATAATAATAATAATAATAATAATAATAATAATATAATAATAATAATAATAATAATAATAATAATAATAATAATAATAATAATAATAATAATAATAAACATTAGTTACTTTAAAAAGTCTTCTAAGCCAAACACCAGAAAAACACAAAATTGATCCTTAAAACACCAATACATAAAACTTATTCTCGAATCTTTCTAACCTGAGGTTTAGAAGACTTGTTTAAGCCTTTATTCAAATTTAGCATTAACCAAAAATCAAAGTTTTTATTTTAAAAATTCAAATTTTTTTTGTAAAAATGCTAAATCTAGCATGAAAAAAAGCTATAAATACTAAATCCTGAATTTTAATTTTTTTTTCTAACTTCTAATTATAATATTGTGAAATTTGTAATTTAAACTTTAAATAACTATATATATATATATATATATATATATATATATATATATATATATATATATATATATATATATATATATATATATATATATATATATATATATATATATATATATATATATATATATATATATATATATATATCAAAATTTTAAATTAGTAATTAAGAACAATTTTTATTTTTAAAAATTTATTATATATATATATATAATATATATAATATATTATATATATATATATATATATATATATATATATATATATATATATATATATATTATATATATATATATATATATATATATATATATATATATATATATATATATATATATATATATATATATATATATATATATATATATATATATATATATATTATATATATATAGACTGTACAAATTATTATATATAATAAGTGCCAATTCATTGTATATTGAAAATTTTGTATTGTGGAATCATAACAGGAGTGCCAGGCGCTGAGGGGAGTGGTGAACCTTATGGAATAAGTCGGGGTGTTGTGGAGGGTGCAGCTCGAGCCGGGTCAGTTCTCAACCCTCAGAATACACGTGAGTTAGATTTGAGACCGGGTGTCCCCGCCCTCAGTCAAGTTTCTCAAGAATCCGCGCCCTCCCACTTAGATTCAAACCGACCAATCAGTTCTCAAGGAGATGGTAAGTGGGCGTGGTCAAACTTACTGCGCATGCGTTGCCCTCAAATGACGGGCATAGCACCAATGGCACTAAGCTCTATCATCCCCCCTGCCTTATAGAAGAGGGCGCGGAAGAGCAGTCTTATGAATGCCTGTTTCTGCATGACAACAACCAGCACTACCTGATGGCACTGTATTTGGCATATTTTGTCAATGGGCGGGAGTTGAATTGTAAAAATATGATCGGCACACCGATCGACGCACCGACCCACGTTTTCTCCATTCCCCTTACCTGGCATTTGGGCGGAAAAGATGGGGCATGTTGCACAGTAGTAGATATATATATATATATATATATATATATATATATATATATATATATATATATATATATATATATATATATATATATATATATATATATATATATATATATATATATATATATATATATATATATATATATATATATATATATATATATATTTTCACAAATATATTCTGCACTAAATTTGATTCACAGTATTGTTAGAACAGAAACTAGATAGTGATAAGAGTAAATACCACAAGACAAAGGGCTCCGGTCCTAACTAAAGTTCCATACCCTTTTAAACCTAAACCCGCATCTCTATTCCTTATAAATGAGTTCCATTAATTCTAATAATTCTACTAGTTCATTTTTTAAAATAATTTTATGTAATTTTTTTTTTTAATTAGAAAGAATTCATAAATTGTATTAAAAATAAAATACAGTAGATTGATTTTTTTTTCTTTTGTATTTATTTATTTATTTATTTATTTTTTTGTGAGTATTAGGGTACTTCTCTTTATAAGTGACGTAAGTGTAAACAAAGTATAAATATATAAAGTAATGAAATCGAATAGTATTTTTGCCTGCCTTAAATAATGACGTAGGTTGCTAATTCCCAAATTCTAATATATTTATGCGAAAAAAAATATGTTGGTAGTGACGTCACTTTCGTCTTCGAACGAAAAATGTTGCTAGATATAAATCAGTTGACCAGTCTCAGCCAAATATTTATAAGATCAGATTTTATTACTTAATATATATTTATACTTTGGTTTAAAGGGGCCTTCTCGATCTTATTATAATTCTTTCTTTAAATTTCTAAATTCACTTTTTTAAATTTATTTAATAATGTTGATAAAGCTTTCTTTAATTTGCTGACAACGTTAATCTTTATATGACAACTTGCCTAACCAAAAATATATATAATTTTCTTAGAAAATATTTGGTCCCCTTCTTACAATTTCGTTTATTTTCCCATTCTTTCTGTTCTAACCAGTCATTCAGTAAAGCTCAAAATTAAACCATCATTTGTATCATAAAACCTTTACCATCATCATATCCTTATGTTAGTGTTGTAGATATTAAGTCTGAATCCCCAGATATTAAGTCTGAATCCTTTCAGATATTAAGTCTGAATCCTTTCAGATATTAAGTCTGAATCCCCAGATATTAAATCTGAATCCTTTCAGATATTAAGTCTGAATCCTTTCAGATATTAAGTCTGAATCCCCAGATATTAAGTCTGAATCCTTTCAGATATTAAGTCTGAATCCTTTCAGATATTAAGTCTTAATCCCCAGATATTAAGTCTGAATCCTTTCGTATCACATCAACAACTTGTAACCAGCTCATTCAGGTACCAGGCTTAATAAAAAGCCAAGACAACAGCCCTGTCCCACTCCACAAATCAACGTTTGATCCCCAAGTCATCTACCATTCTGTTCGTTCACTGTCCACATACAGCATGCTTTGATTTTTTTTTCCTTCATTATAAGCCAATATAATTAATAAAAATTAAATTTCATACTTTATCTTCAAAAGTACGATTAATTGTTGGATTCATCTAACATCATTTTAGTGATCTAAATATTTTCTTTAGAAAAGGAAGTATAATTTACAATTTATATCACTTTTTTTGCACAAAAATTTACACGAATTCACAAACACCAAATCATTTCCATAAATCACCAAAAATTTGTTCACATGGTATGTTGAGTTCAATAACTATATTTCTGAATGCCTTTTAATTATTATTTATTTACTTATTTATTTTTATTTAACTTTTATGTAAATAACCTAAATATATTTCACTATATATATACAGGCTGAAAGGAAGAGCTATCAATAGAGAAAATTGGATAGGTAATAGCTGTAATTGCTCTGAAAAACATATAATACATTATATAAATGCTATTTTGAACCTTTGACGAGCAGTAATTCATTTTGAAAGGTTATGGATACCAAAATAGCGTGATTAACCATTATTTTCAGGCGATTTTCCAAGATCCTAATTCGTCGCAAATGCGCGCACCCTAATATTTTAGAGTAATCGCGGCTTTTCAGTCGCGGCCAAGTCTATAGTCGCGGCGGTAAAAATCCGCAAGTGCGCGCCTAGCTTAAGTCTAATTATAATTAGTAAGCCTAAAATAGTGTAAATGTGTGTGGAGCCAACTTTTATCTAATATTATGAAAGCTTTTAATCATGTATTTTCTCTTTGTTCTATTATTATTATTATTATTATTATTATTATTATTATTATTATTATTATTATTATTATTATTATTATTATTATTATTATTATTATTATTATCTTATTATTATTATTATTATTATATTATTATATATTATTAATTATTATTATATTATTAATTATTATTATTATTATTATTATTATTTGCTTATTCACAAACCTTTCAAAGAAAGTAACCCGTTAACGGTTCAAAATATAGCATATTATATATAATATATATATATATATATATATATATATATATATATATATATATATATATATATATATATATATATATATATATATAATATATATAGTATATATATATTATATACATTGTTCATTTCAGTATCAGCTACTACCTATCCAGTTTTCACCTGTGACAGCCCTTTCCACCCTATATATATATATATATATATATATATATATATATATATATATATATATATATATATATATATATATATATATATATATATTATATATATATATATATATATATATATATATATATAA
>SEYY01015100.1:57500-62500 GCA_009176605.1 Armadillidium nasatum | reverse complement strand
ATACTTAAGGCAAATCAAACACACAAGTTAGCAACAATCAGTTATGTTACTAACAACACAAATGAACATTCCTTCCAATATAATATATTAATAGCTACATATTATATATATATATATATATATATATATAATATATATATATATATATATATATATATATATAATATATATATATATATATATATATATATATATATATATATATATATATATATAGAATCACATGTATGTACTTACAACCAATTGCATGGCATTAATATTAATAATGCATGATAAATTTGCATGGCAACTTTTTCATGAGGTTTTTTCTTTATTATTATTTATTATTATTATTATTATTATTATTATTATTATTATTATTATTATTATTAAAAATGCATTCTTATTTATTTATATAAATATTTTTTTTTTTTAAATGAAAAATATATTTGATATAAAATTTAATAAGATTAAAACTGAAATTATATTTTAAACTTATAATGTAAAACATTTAAAATTATTTCCCCCACCCCCTTTCCCTCGACGACCGTTAATTTTGGTAACGGTCTTTGAAATTTGAAAATTTGAAATTTGAATTCGTTACGAACCAGTATCTCAACAATGTAACCCAGACGGAAGTATGGAATTCATGCTCCGAACTGTAGACGCTTTCCGAGGGAGGATCTATACCTTCGGGTATTATGATAAGTGTTTCTACAGAGGAGGTGGAAGTACTATTAACGTTCTAAAAATTTCACCACCAAGGGGATTTCCTGACTGTGGAACGTCAAGGGTATGTTATATTAATTCGGTGATAAACCTTTATTTTTAAATAAAATTTAAATATTTTTATTTATTTATTTATTTATTTATTTATTTACTGTATATGTCAATCATTTGAATACATTTTTCTTCTAAGATTATTTTTTTTTTTTTTTATTTAAATTTTATTATTAATAATATATATAATATATATATATATATATATATATATATATATATATATATATATATATATATATATATATATATATATATATATATATATATATATATATATATATATATATATTTAACAGTATGGAGATACTACTACAAATATTGTTGTTGTTCAATTCGCTGATGGAGTCATGACATCAAAAGATAAAAGATATAATCTTACATGCACTACAGTAGGACCAGGAGATACAGTTGTTACGTCAGCCTACATTGGAGCAGGGTAAGTCCGAGAGAGAGAGAGAGAGAGAGAGAGAGAGAGAGAGAGAGAGAGAGAGAGAGAGAGAGAGAGAGAGAGAGAGAGAGAAGAGAGAAGAGAGAGAGAGAGAGAGAGAGAGAGAGAGAGAGAGAGAGAGAGAAGAGAGAGAGAGAGAGAGAGCGAGAGAGAGAGAGAGAGAGAGAGAGAGAGAGAGAGAGAGAGAGAGAGAGTCTGTTCTTTTTCAAAAGTTATACAAAGTGTATGATTTTATTTATTTTGTTTTACAGCATTGGAGCTCCAATACCCATCGAATACCTTCCTGAAGAAAGTCGACTGGATTCCCAAGTTCGCCTTCCAGATCTTGTACAGTGGCAGACCAACGACCACGGTGGCTGTTGGGGACCCTTTGACATTTCGAATTGAATCTTTAGCCGGACGTGGTTTTGTGTCTGACATCTTTGCCTACAGACGTTCGTTCGCCAGAGACCTACTTACAGGAAGAGCTATCGAACTCATTGATGGAAGAGGGTATGTTGCCAAGGAAATGATATTCAAATATCAAATAGTAGCTAAAAAAGTAGCTAAGTATAAATTCAAAGATTCTGCTTACAATGGTGTGAAATAATTGGTCCAACAAATAAAAAAATTATTATTATTAAAAAAAAAACATGAAAACAAAAAATTAAAATATAATTGAACGTTTTAACCTTAATAATTAAGATTCCTTTTAAAAAAAAATCCCACACTATACATGATTTTGGACTTCACCTATTAACTGTATATTAATATTTCAATTTAAGAAAAAAATTAATTCTCAACTTTGCAACAAAGATTTTGCGCTTCACCTATTAACTGTACATTTACATATTAATTTAGAAATAAATTAAATAATTTTCAACTTCAGATGCCCGGTTCAAGAAGAAATTTTCCCGGCTCTCGGTAAGGCCCGGTCTGGGGATGGACTTGAAACAAGATTTAGTGCTTTCAAAATACCGGAATCAAATATGATTGTATTCGAAGCACGAGTCCGCATGTGTAGAAGAGAATGTGATCCGGTAAGAGCTACATAATAATAATAATAATAATAATAATAATAATAATAATAATAATAATAATAATAATAATAATAATAAAAAAAATAATAATAATAATGCGTGTTCTATATTCTCTGGTGTGGAGTATGATAACAGAAATAAAGATTTCTTTTTAACGATATACAAATAGGTTCAGTTTTAAACTTTAATCTTTTTAAAAGATTATCGAGTGTAAAATGATTTATTCTTATTAATATCCGGCCTCTTTTTTTCAAACCTCTCTTATTCGGATCTTTTAATAAGTACCGTAAATCTTCCTTAGGCAATTTGTAACGTAGGGAGAGGAAGAGCTGAAGTGTATTCCTATGGTAAGAGAAGACGTAGAAGCGCTGACGGAGTTGGGGGAAGAGGAATTTGACCCTTCTAAACTTATACAAGGTAAAAATGACGCTAACTCAACTACAGAAGAAGTAGAAGAGCCTCCTCTTCCTGCAGAAGATTTAGATAAAGAACTTCCCAAGGACATGTTTAGTGAAGAAGAAGCTAAGGTCAATGAAGTCATAAGGGTAAGTTCTATATATATATATATATATATATATATATATATATATATATATATATATATATATATATATATATATATATATATATATATATATATATATATATATATATATATATATATATATATATATATATATATATATATATATATATATATATATATATATATATATATATATATATATATATAACCTTACGTAGAAAACGGTCTTAAATCCAACAGAAAATTTAAAATTGCCATCAAAATAAATTGCCGATATGCCCCGAAAAAAACGGCGCTTGAAATTATATAAATCAATTAAGGTTGAGGGAGGGAAATAAAAGATGGAAGTGTGTTCCATATTTTAACATGAAAATATACTTGCATAGCGGTATAATATATATATATATATATATATATATATATATATATATATATATATATATATATATATATATATATATATATATATATATATATATATATTATATATATATATATATATATATATATATATATATATATATATATATATATATATATATATATATATATACAGGTTTATATGAATGAAGATGAAGCGGAGGAATTCCGGAGTGTGGAAGCAGCGGAGCTTGTCTCCGGCGTATGCATAAGTCCTTCAGAGTATTACAGTTTAATCGCAGGTCTAATGGTTTGCGCCCTTCTTCTCTTGGCTTCCTTCTTCGTTATGGCGCTTTGCTATAGGTAAACTTTTTATTTAACTTTCAATAAATACGAACAGTACACTCACATTAATAATAATAATAATAATAATAATAATAATAATAATAATAATAATAATAATAATAATAATAATAAAAACAATAATAATTAATATTAAAATCTAATATTAATACAATATAATATAATAAATAATAATAATAATAATAATAATAATAATAATAATAATAATAATTATTATATTATAATATTAATATACGAGTAATAATAATAATAATAATAATAATAATAATAATAATAATAATAATAATAATAATAATAATAATAATAATAATAATAATAATAATAATAATAATAATAATAATAATAATAATAATAAAAATAATAGTAATAATAATAATAAATAATAATAATATTAAAATTTAAATATAATATTATATATATATATATATATATATATATATATATATATATATATATATATATATATATATATATATATATATATATATATATATATATATATATATATATATAATATATATATATACAGAAACACAAAAAACTTGCGGAAAAAAATGCAGTAGCTGATGAGTCAAACCCCAGGAAACACAGATCTGGTTTTCCAGGATCCCATCCCAGGACAGTAAACCAACCAGCGAGGCAAGTGTAAGAGTCAGACCAACCAACCAAACCAATACTATTCAGCATGTTCATTACACCAATTTTTTTTATTTTTATTTCTATTGTATTTAATCCTTTCAATTTCTTAGTTACAGTTATGGAAATCATTTTATGATATTGTTATAATACCTATAAAGTATTAGAGTATTTGACTTGATGAGTATGGATTATCATAAGACTGGCAAGATGAGTATATATCATTAAGAAGCTTGATTCGATGAGAGTAAATCTTATTAGAAGATTGCCTTGATTAGTACATAATTGTTAGAAGGACTGGAGTAATGAGTATTAATTATTATTAGAAGACTGGCTTGATTAGTACATATCATTAGAAAGACTGGAATTTTGAGTATTAATTATTATTATAAAATTAGAAAGACTGGAATAATGAATATTAATTAGTATTAGAAGACTGACTTGATTAGTATATTAGAAAGACTAGAATATTGAGTTTTAATTAGTATTAGAAGACTGCCTTGATTAGTACATATCATTACAAAAACTGGAATAATGAATATTAATTAGTATTAGAAGACTGACTTGATTAGTACACATTATTAGAAAGACTAGAGTATTAATTATAATTATAATTAGAAGGCTGCCTTGATTAGTATATATCATTAGAAAGACTGGAATAATGGGTATTAATAATTATTAGAACACTGGCTTGGTTAATACATATCACTAGAAACACTAGAATATTGACTATTAATTATTATTAGAAGACTGCATTGGTTAGTACATATCAATTAGGAAAACTGTAATAATGAGTATTAATTATTATTACAAGACTGGCTTAATTGGTACATATCATTAGAGAGACTGGTACAATGAGTATTAGGAAGACTGGCGTGATGATTAA